>JBBPPE010000250.1:0-19824 GCA_038091835.1 Leccinum ochraceum
CTCTATATGGTGTAGCGTGCATGCAAATGTGAGTGTATGTAATGGTGTGTACTTCAGTGCCGGTGACTGAACCTGGCTTTAACTGGGCCAATAGGGTTTTCTATTTTGTCCAGTGAGGTTCCAGTTTCCTTCTTATTGTATCGCAGATGGCTCATCCTTTTCCAAGTTTTCACGACGATCGTCTATACACGAAGAGTTTTGTAAGTTGAATCGCCCTTGTATGCATTCGACCTCATGCCGAATCTTGCTCAGGTGGTGGTTGTATGGTATGGCCGATGCTGATTCAATCTGCAATGCCCACGATTTTTTCCCCTAGGGTCATGGGCACGATTAAGGAAGCTTTAGCTGTCAGCGGCAGTTCGTGTTTCCACGTAGTACTCGACACGCTTGCGATCAATCTTTTTCCCCATACAGCATACAAGTATATCTTGGCTGGCCTGGTGGAACCGACAATATCCCAAAACTTGACTTCGTGAGTCACATCTGCTGAACGTTCGCTTATTTCATGCTTATGCAAATTTATAAGCGAGCTTTTGGTGAGTGAGCCATGCTTGGTGTTATTGCAGGATTTGTCAACAAGTCACAGATGCAGACCCTTTTCACGGTAATGATCCATGCTTGTTTGTGAAGGAATAATATTGACATAATACAGGGGATGGCCGCAATAACGACACAAGCGTTTTTCGTCCATCGACTCTACGTTTGTATGTCTTTAGTTTTTATAGACCTTCTGCATATTCATAAGTATGCATGCAGTCAGCAAGAACATCTTGGGAACCATTATATGGGTGGGATGTTCTCATGGCTTTTTTTTTCTGTTCTGACCCTGTTGAGTAGATACCCCTAGCGATCTATCAGCTCGGTGAGACTTCATAATCTCCGAATCACTGGTGTCTCATTGTGTACCACATCAATATCAGTGTCTCCTCTTGGTAAATAATGTGGACCTTTGAGATCTTCGAGTGATGCTGACGATACCTATCTCAGTTTACATAGGAAGTTCATTCAGTAATGTCAACGGGTTTGTCCGCTTCTCCTTCGCAAAATTCGACTTGCTCATGCACGCTTACCATGTCTCTTCAGTGTGCTAGTCGTCAAGTCCACTGCCCTCTCTTCTCCCTTGTCTAAGGTATGTATATGAACGTTTCTCATCAACAGGGGGCTCAATATCTTGTTGCAGGGAATTGTCACATCGACTAATTTTGTCTCTGCTGGAGTGGATGTATTGATTTCCATTTTATTCATTCGTTTACTCCTCCGCGAGCGAAGTCGTGCCCCTACGTTGAAGAGGTAAGCAGACGCTGCTTCTGTGCGCCTTTGAAATTCACATGTCTGGAAAGCACTGTGCAACTTTTACAACGCCTCACCATACTCGCGGTCAACAGTGGCATCTGGACTTCCACGTTTGCCGTGCTCGCCGCCATCTTGGTGCGTGCCATTCCGTCGCATCGTTTTCGACCGGCAACACGATCATAATATGTGTGTGCGTTCGTCGCACGGCACACGCCTTTAGTTTAGTGCCATGCCTTCCGCCTTACTTCACACTGTGTTCGGAATGCCGGTTTCCTCGCTATATTGCAATACTCTGCTTGCAAATTTGAACGCGAGAGCGTACATCAAAGGCGAAGTGAACGTGTATAAATCCAGCACGAATGTGTGGCCAACCTTTGTGGTGTTGGATGATAGCCAGGGGGACAAACTATGCTGAGAAATAGCTTGCAGGTCTTAGGTGGGTTTTCGCGATAGATTTCTTCTTGGCGTTGCCAAAGTGATTTGGATAGAAGTGAAAGGAACTTAAGCTACAACGCTTGATCAGGGAGACCCGGAGGTCCGCGCAACGTCAAGGAGGGGCAGAGATGATGCGCACGGGTGATGCCAAGCTCTGGAGCAGCGCATCGCAGAGTGAGAGAGGTCTTTGTCGTTTCACTTTCTAACGAGGATTTTATATTGTCACGTAGGAAACATGAGATTATTAAACTCTGAGATGCGTTCCTTACGCTCTATCGCTGACTGTCAGTGTTCAGATGGACTCAGAAGTTGCTTAATTCTTTCTGCCTGCGCGGAGAACAAGGAAGTCATGCGCGTCCCAGTCGAGCAGTTTTTTCACGATCAGCATCCATTTCAGCCGAGTTTAAGGAGGTGGGACAGGCTACATTGACGAGGCAATCACCCTTGATAACCCAGTGCTGGATCTTTACCCACTCGGCCACCCCAGACGATGGGACTCACTGAATTTGCTCTGATCTCCGGGCTCGCTTCAACCAACTCGGGGTGATAGACGGCATCGAGGAAGCAATTGCCACTGCCAGAGAACCTATAGACCTTCTCCCTGCACGGTGTTCACAGTAGGATACCTGCCTTGTACACCTGGGACGACAAAGGGGTCAGATCTGTTGGCAGGAACTGGTCGCGATGGGTTCACGTAAGGATGAACTGCGTGTTTGTCTTGTCTCGTCCATCTGTTCACGCTCACTTAATAAGAAGGGCACTGATCTGATTTTCAATACTCCTCATATGGTTGTGGCGCCCGCGTAACAATCTCAACTTGCGGAAATCGTGCTGTTTTGCCTTCCTCTGCTAGGATGATACTAACTTCTTGCTGAGGTTTTATAGAACCAGTCGTCGTCATTTCTGATCACCTTGCTAGCAAGTCTAAGGTTCTAGCATGTCCTAAATTCGTACCCATGAATCACCAACACGTGAATGGCGCAATAGCCTTCTCGTGTGACGACTAGTATATGATTTCCGTTTGGAAGGCCACGGCAGTGGGAGACGACTTGGGATGGTAGAGGAGCTCCCGATTGTTAGACATAGACTTCTTGACTTCTTTTCATTCGGCCGCTATCTTGTTCAACCCAGCCGCTATCTGAGCAGCCGCTATCATTTCACTGTTTCTTCCACTTCTTTTCCTCTTTCACATTGCTCGTTTATCAAACTTACATAACCTCGCATGTTAAAGTACGCGCGTCTCGAGTCATTTTCCCTCAGCGCTCTTTCACCTTCCGTGATCGCTGAGGTATGCTACGCCGTTTCATCTTGACCACTCTCGTTACTCATCTGTACCTAGCTCGTGATTATCTAGGTACAAATATAGCGCTCTTTCACCTTCCGTGATCGCTGAGCTCGTGATTATCTAGACTCGCACACCGATGGCGCGCGTTGAATACGTTTATATGATAGGTTGGAACTTAGGAAATCAGAATATGGACTTGAATGTGTGCCCCAGTGATCGCAGGAAACGATGCTGGTTGTTCTATCTTCTCAATTAAGCGTCGTCGTATAAATCAGAAATGGAAATTTAGACTACTGTAGCTTGATAACAACGAGTAAGTGATTGATACGATGTAAAGCAGAGGAAATGTGCCTGGAATGACGTCGATCTCCTCGAAAACGATCGTACCTTTGCGTTATGCCGCATCCGTGAACTTCCGGGAGAAGACCAGAAAGAAAGGGTAACGCCGGGAGGGGCTGTGATGTTCATGACGTTCCTATCATATGCACCGCACCCAGGGGGGATATAGTCTGAGGCACTGTGCGCGAGCCAAGAAGTGCATCGACATCCAATTACACTGAGGGAAGTAAAATCACAAAATTTGGCAACCACAAATCAGTGCCATTGACAATGGTGAATAGTAGCCAAAATGAACACATCAGTGACACAAAATGACACTGATTTGAGGTGAATGCCACTGTTTTGTGTTGTCCTTGGGCGCGGATCATCGGCACGTCAGACACCGGTTATATGTGATTTTACTTCCCTCAGTGATTAGGACATCATACTATCATAGGCTATGAACGCTTGCATCGGAACCTACCTATAAAACCCATATCCAAGGTAGTGCTTTCAAGTGAGCATCAGTATTTCCCGAGACTTTCGCGTTTTCTTTGCGGATAACCGCTCCGAACTGTCAGTTGACTCCTTGAGTCAGACGTGCCAATTTGAAGTCGTGCAATGTGTTTACTGGACGGGGCTTGAATTTGTTTGTAATCCAGCTGCTTTTTTCGGAATATCGCTCAGAAAATTGCGTCAATGTACTTGGCAACGTTGGCATTATATACCCGTATCAATGATTGAACATCTTAAAGGGCCTGTCTACGAACGCGTACTTGGGATCGAGAATTTGAAGGCTTCTCTGCATATTCATTCGACCAGGTGATCATGTTCACTTGATTCGCTAATAATCAGAAAGCCGGTACCACACTGGACCCCAAGTTCTCCAGGGACAAGCCAGGACAGCCTCACACAAAGTGCCCCACAGCCTCTAACCCCGTCCCTTATTCCGATGCGGCTCCCGTGATGGTGCTTACTTAATTAGTGGTGAGCGCTGCTACCTGATTCTTTGGATGACTACATCGGTATCAACTGACTTCAAAATCCACTCTCCACGCTCGTTTGTTGTACCTGACCACGTAGACTTGTAGCCTCAGCAAACCCAGGATTATGTCGGTCCCCGTATCCCTTGTATATGGCGCATTGTACTTTGGCACCATCCTATCTAGCGCTCTATACGGTGTAGCGTGCATGCAAATGTGAGTGTATGTGATGGTTTGTACTTCAGTGCCGGTGACTGAACCTGGCTTTAACTTTGCCAATAGGGTTTTCTATTTTGTCCAGTGAGGTTCCAGTTCTGTTTGTATTGTATCGCAGATGGCTCATCCTTTATTGAGTTTTCAAAACGATCGTTTATACGTGAAGAGTTTTGTAAGTTGAATTGCCCTTTGTATGCATTCGAGCTCATGCCGAATCTTGCTCAGGTGGTGGTTGTATGGTATGGCCGATGCTGATTCAGTCTGCAATGCCCACGATTTTTCCCCTAGGGTCATGGGCACGATTAAGGAAGCTTTAGCTGTCAGCGGCAGTTCGTGTTTCCACGTAGTACTCGACACGCTTGCGATCAATCTTTTCCCCCATACAGCATACAAGTATATCTTGGCTGGCCTGGTGGAACCGACAATATCCCAAAACTTGACTCCGTGAGTCACATCTACTGAACGTTCGCTTATTTCATGCTTATGCAAATTTATAAGCGAGCTTTTGGTGAGTGAGCCATGCTTGGTGTTATTGCAGGATTTGTCAACAAGTCACAGATGCAGACCCTTTTCACGGTAATGATCCATGCTTGTTCGTGAAGGAATAATATTGACATAATACAGGGGATGGCCGCAATAACGACACAGGCGTTTTTCGTACATCGACTCTACGTTTGTATGTCTATAGTTTTTATAGACCTTCTGCATATTCATAAGTATGCATGCAGTCAGCAAGAACATCTTGGGAACCATCATATGGGTGGGATGTTCATGGCCTTTTTTTTCTGTTCTGACCATGTTGAGTAGATACCCCTAGCGATCTATCAGCTTGGTGAGACTTCATAATCTCCGAATCACTGGTGTCTCATTGTGTACCACATCAATATCAGTGTCTCCTCTTGGTAAATAATGTGGACCTTTGAGATCTTCGAGTGATGCTGACAATACCGACCTCAGTTTACATAGGAAGCTCATTCAGTCATGTCAACGGGTTTGTTCGCTTCTCCTTCGCAAAATTCGACGTGCTCATGCACGCTTACTATTTCTGTTCAGTGTGCTAGTCGTCAAGTCCACTGCCCTCTCTGCTCCCTTGTCTAAGGTATGTATATGAAAGCTTCTCATCAACAAGGGGCTCAATATCTTGTTGCAGGGAATTGTCACATCGACTAATTTTGTCTCTGCTGGAGTGGACGTATTGATTTCCATTTTATTCATTCGTTTACTCCGCGAGCGAAGTTGTGCCCCTACGTTGAAGAGGTAAGCAGACGCTGCTTCTGTGCGCCTTTGAAATTCACATGTCTGGAAAGCACTGTGCAACTTTTACAACGCCTCACCATACTCGCGGTCAACAGTGGCATCTGGACTTCCACGTTTGCCGTGCTCACCGCCGTCTTCGTGCGTGCCATTCCGTCGCATCGTTTTCGATCTACAACATGATCATAATACGTGTGTGTTCGTCGCACGGCACCCGCCTTTAGTTTAGTGCCATGCCTTCCGCCTCACTTTACACTGTGTTCGGCATGCCGGTTTCCTCGCTATATTGCAATACTCTACTTGCAAATTTGAACGCGAGAGCGTACATCAAAGACGAAGTGAACGTGTATAACTCCAGCACAAATGTGTGGCCAACCTTTGTGGTGTTGGATGATAGCCATGGGGACAAACAATGCTGAGAAATATCTTGCAGGTCTCAGGTGGGTTTTCGCGATGGATTTCTTCTCGGTGTTGCTGAAGTGATTTGGATAGAAGTGGAAGGAACTTAAGCTACAACGCTTAATCAGGGAGACCCGAAGGTCCGCGTAACGTCAGGGATCTGGCAGGAGCGGCTGAGAT
Source organism: Leccinum ochraceum (assembly GCA_038091835.1). Taxonomy (NCBI): domain Eukaryota; kingdom Fungi; phylum Basidiomycota; class Agaricomycetes; order Boletales; family Boletaceae; genus Leccinum; species Leccinum ochraceum. The sequence goes on from JBBPPE010000250.1 coordinate 6,364, forward strand.
GATGCGCACGGGTGATGCCAAGCTCTAGAGCAGCGCATCGCAGAGTGAGAGAGGTCTTTGTCATTTCGCTTTCTAACGAGGATTTTATGTTATCACGTAGGAAACATGAGATTATTATACTCTGAGACGCGTTCCTCATGCTCTATCGTTGACTGTCACTGTTCAGATGGACTCAGAAGGTGCCTATTTCTTTCTGTCTGCGCAGAGTATAAGGAAGTCATGCGAGTCCCAGTCAAGCAGTTGTTTTCATGATCAGCATCCGTTTCCGCCGAGTTTAAGGAGGTGGGACAGGCTACATTGACGAGGCAATCACCCTTGATAACCCAGTGTTGGATCTTTACCCACTCGGCCACCCCAGACGATGGGACTCACTGAATTTGCTCTGATCTCCAGGCTCGCTTAAACCAACTCGGGGTGATAGACGGCATCGAGGAAGCAATTGTCACTGCCAGAGAACCCATAGACCTTCTCCCTGAACGGTGTTCACAGTAGGATACCTGCCTTGTACACCTGTCTGTTGGTAGGAACTGGTCGCGATGGGTTCACGTAAGGATCAACTGTGTGTTTGTCTTGTCTTGTCTCGTCCATCTGTTCACGCTCGGTCAGCAAGAAGTGTAATGATCTGAAGTGTCATGATCTGATCTTCAAGACTCTTCATGTGGGTGTGGCGCCCGCGTAACAATCTCAACTTGTGGAAATTGTGTCGTTTTGCCTTCCTCTACTAGGATGATATTAACTTGCTGAGGTTTTATAGAACCATTCGTCGTTATTTCTGATCACCTTGCTAGCAGGGTTCTAGCATGTCCTAAATTCGTACCCATGAATCACCAACACGTGAATGGCGTAATAGTCTCGTGTGACGACTAGTATATGATTTCCGTTTGGAAGGCCACGGCAATAGGAGACGACTTGGGATGGTACAGGCGGAGCTCCCAATGGCGCGCGTTGAATCCGGTTATTTGATAGGCTGGAACTTGGGAAAGAAGGATATGGACTTGAATGTGTGCCCCAGTGATCGCAGGAAATGATGCTGGTTGTTCTATCTTCTCAATCAAGCGTCGTCGTACAAATCAGAAATGGAAATTTAGACTACTGTAGCTTGATAAGAAAGAGTTGGTATGCTGTAAAGCAGAGGAAGTGTGCCTGGATCTCCTTGAAAATGATCGTACCTCGAATCGCATTATGCGCATCTGTGAACTTCCGGGAGAGAATGAGAAAGAAAGGATAAGTTACGCCGGGAGCGGCTGTGATATTCATTGTGTTCCTATCATATGCACCGCACCTGGCAGGGGCGATATAGTCTGAGGCACTGTGCGCGACCCAAGAAGTGCATCGACATCCAATTAGAACATCATAGGCTATGCCACACTTGCCTCGGAACCTACCTATAAAACCCATAGCCCCCTCCATGATATCGATTGGTATTCTAGATAGTGCCTGGAAGTGAGCATTGCCAACTCCTTGAGTCAGATGTGAGTCGTGCGTGCCGGCAGTGTTGACTGGGCGGGGCTTGAATTTATTTGTACTCGAAGCTACTTTTTCGGGATATCACTCAGGAAATTGCATCCACCAACCTTGGCATTGATTGAACCTAAGGGACTGTCTACGAATGCGTACTGTACTGGGGATCGAGAATTTGAAGGCCTCCCTGTCTTTGGCGAAAATTCATTCGACCAGGTCACCGATCATGTTCACTTGATTCGCTGATATTCAGCCTAAAGCCGGTACTGGACCATAGTATTGAAGTTCCAGCTATGGACGGCCACGAGCCAGATTAGCTTCACACAAAATGCCACACAGCCTCTAAGCGCGTCCCTGATTCCGATGCGGCTAACGTGATGCTGATATTATGGTGAGCGCTGACACCTCTTAGAATCTTTGGATAACTACTTAGTACATTGGTATCAACTGACTTCAAAATCCACTCTCGACATCCGTCTGTTGTATCTGGCCACATCGACTTGGAGCCTCAGCAAACCCAGGATCATGTCGGTCCCCGTATCCCTTGAATATGGCACATTGTACTTTGGCACTGTCCTATCCAGTGCTCTATACGGTGTAGCGTGCATGCAGATGTGAGTGTATGTAATGGTGTGTACTTCAGTGCCGGTGACTGAACCTGGCTTTGACTTGGCCACTAGATTTTTCTATTTTGTCCAGTGAGGTTCCAGTTACGTTTTTATTGTATCGCAGATGGCTCATCCTTTTTTGAGTTTTCACAACGATCGTCTATACACGAAGAGTTTTGTGAGTTGAATCGCCCTCAAAGTTGTATGCATTCGGCCTCATGCCGAATCTTGCTCAGGTGGTGGTTGTATGGTATGGTCGATGCTGATTCAATCTGCAATGTTCACTAATTTGTCCTAGGGTCATAGGCACTATTCATGAAGCTTTATCTGTCAGCGGCAGTTCGTGTCTCCACGTACTCAACACTAGCCTGCGATCAATCTTTTGTCCCATACAGCATACAAGTACATCTTGGCTGGCCTGGTGGACCCGACATCATCCCAAAACTTGACTTCGTGAGTCACCTCTACTGAACGTTCGCTTATTTCATGCTTATGCAAATTTGCAAGCGAGCTTGTGGTGAGTGAGCCATGCTTGGCGTCATTGCAGGATTTGTCAACAAGTCACAGTTGCAGACCCCTTTCACAGTAATGATCCATGCTTATTCCTGAAGGAACAATATTGATACAATACAGGGCATGGTGGCAATAATGACACAAGCATTTTTCGTCCATCGACTCTATGTTTGTATGTCTTCATCCTTATAAACCTTCTGCATATTCATAAGTATGAATCCAGTCAGCAAGAACATCTTGGGAACCATCATATGGGTGGGATGTTCTCGTGGCTTTTTTTTCTGTTCTGACCCTGTTGAGTAGATACCCCTAGCGATCTATCAGCTCGGTGAGACTTGATAATCTCCGAAGCACTGGTGTCTCATTGTGTACCACATCGATATCAGTGTCTCCTCTTGGTAAATAATGTGGACTTTTTAGATCTTTCGAATGATGCTGACGATACCGATCTCAGTTTACCTAGGAAGCTCATTCAGTAATGTCAACGGGTTTGTTCGCTTCCTTCGCAAAATGCGAATTGCTCATGCACTTGACCCTTTCTCTTCAGTGTGCTAGTAGTCGTCAAGTCCACTGCCCTCTCTTCTCCCTTGTCTAAGGTATGTATGTGAACGCTTCTATGCCCAACAGGGGGCTCAATATATTGTTGCAGGGAATTGTCACATCGACTAATTTTGTCTCTGCTGGAGTGGACGTATTGATCTCCAGTTTATTCATTCGTTTACTCCTCCGCGAGCGAACTCGCGCCTCTACTTTGAAGAGGTAAGCAAACGCTGCTTCTGTGCGCCCCGAGTCGAAATTCACATGTCTGGAAAGCACTGCGCAGCTTTTACAACGCCTCACCATACTCGCGGTCAACAGTGGCATCTGGACTTCCACGTTTGCCGTGCTCGCCGCCGTCTTGGTGCGTGCCATTCCGTCGCATCGCTTTCAACCGCCAACACAACCATAATATGTGTGTGCGTTCGTCGCACTGCACACGCCTTTAGTTTAGTGCCATGCCTTCCTCTTTACTTCACACCGTATTCGGCATACCGCTTTGCTCGCTATATTGCAATACTCTGCTTGCAAATTTGAACGCGAGAGCGTACATAAAAGGCGAGGTGAACGTGTATAACGCTAGAATGAATGTGAGGTCAACCTTTGGGGTGTTGGATGATAGCCAGGGGGACAAGGTATGCTGAGAAATATCTTGCAGGTCTCAGGTGGGTTTTCACGATGGATTTCACAGCGCTCGGAGCTGATGATCACGTTAGCTACCGTAGGGAAAATTCTCTATGTCACGGACGGTTTTTCTAGTTTCTCTTTCCTAGGCTGCAATCTGCTAGCTTGTAATCCGCATTTGGTGTACTCATGGTGGCGCTCTCTGAGCACATAAGTCCTCTCATCATGGTGAGGTATGGCATGTTGTGATGTAGAACGAGAGAACTCAGCGTCCTGTACCTGGGAATAACGATCTCGTTGGCGTGCCTTGCCATCGTGGAGGTACTGATCGCCATCTTCACTTGGCTGCCCATTCGAGAACGAAGCGGGCCCGATGACATTTCACGCGCCAGCGCCAAGCCTTATCCATTTCGCAAGGAAAGAAGGATGTGGGCTTGAATGTATATCCCAGTGATCGCAGGAAACGATGCTGGTTGTTCTGGAGGGGTCTTCTCAATCGAGCGTCGTCGCGCATGTAATGAAACATCAAAAATCAGATTAGCTTGATAGAAACGAGTAAGTGATTGATACTTATGCAGTAAAGCAGAGGGAGTGTGCCTGAAACGACGTTGATATCCTTGAAAATGATCGTACCTTCGCGTTATGCCGCATCTATAACCTTCCGGGAGAAAACGAAAGAGAAAGGGTAACACCGAGAGCGGCTGTGGTATTCATGGCGCACCTATCATATGCACCGCACCCAGGGGCAATATAGGCACTATGCGCGACCCAAGAAGTGCATTGACAAATCAGGACATCATAGGCTATGAACGCCTGCATCGAAACCGGAACCTAACCTGTAAAACCCATAGCCCCCTCCATGATATCGATTGATATACTAGGCAGTGCTTTCAAGTGAGCATCTGTATTCCCGCGAGACTTTCGCGTTATCTTCAACGTGGACAACCATTCAACTCCATGAGTCAGACGTGCCAGTGAGTGAATGTTGGCCGGGCGGAGCTTGAATTTGTACTCGTCAAGCTATGTACTTACTTTTTTCGGGATCATTATCACTCAGAAATTGCATCCACTGGCAACGTTAGCATTACCCGTATCAACTTTGATTGAACCTAAGAGACTGTCTACGAACGCGTACTGGGGATCCAGAATTTCAAGGCCTCCCTGTCTTTGGCGAACATTCATTGGACTCAGGTGATCATGTTCACCTGATTCGCTAATATTCAGGAAGCCGGTACCATACTGGACCTAAAGTTCCAGCTATGGACCGTCGAGCCAGGTCAGCTTCACACAAAATGCCCCACAGCCTCTAAGCCCGTCCCTGATTCCGATGCGGCTAACGTGATGCCGATATTATGGTGCATGCTTAATTCCTGGTGAGCGCTGCCACCTGTTTCTTTGGATGACTACTTACATTAACTGACTTCAAAATCCACTCTCGACGTTCGTCTGTTGTATCTGACCACATCGATTTGGAGCCTCAGAAAACCCAGGATCATGGCGGTCCTGACGGTCCCCGTATCCCTTGTATATGGCGCATTGTACTTTGGCACTATCCTATCTAGTGCACTGTACGGTGTAGCATGCATGCAAATGTGAGTGTAATGGTCTACTTCCCACGTGTACTTCGGTGCTGGTGACACCTTTGCCACTAGGTTTTTCTATTTTGTCCAGTAAAGTTCCAGTTCTGTTTTTTTATTATTGTATCGCAGATGGCTCATCTTTTTCAAGTTTTCATAACGATCGTTTATACACGAAAGGTTTTGTAAGTAGAATCGCCCTTTGTATGTGTTGGGCCTCATGCCGAATCTTGCTCAGGTGGTGGTTGTATGGTATGGCCGATGCTGATTCAATCTGCAATGTCCACAATTTTTTTTCCAAGGGTCATAGGCACGATCCAAGAAGCTTTAGCTGTCACCGGTAGTTCGTGTTTCCACGTACTCAATACTCGCTTGCGATCAATCTTTTGTCCCATACAGCATACAAGTACATCTTGACTGGCCTGGTGGAACTGACATCATCCCAAAACTTGACTTCGTGAGGCACATCCACTGAATGTTCGCTTATGTCATGCTTATGCAAATCAATCTACAAGCGAGATTTTGGTGAGTGAGCCAGCATGCATGGCGTTATTGCAGGATTTTGTCAACAAGTCACAGATGCAGACCCTTTTCACGGCAATGATCCATGCTTGTTCGTGAATGAATAATAATAATATTGACATATACACGGCATGGCCGCAATAACGACACAAGCGTTCTTCGTCCATCCACTCTACGTCTGTATGTCTTTATCCTTATAGACATTCTGGATATTCATAGGTATGCATCCAGTCAGCAAGAACATCTTGGGAACCATCCTATGGGTAGGATGTTCTCATGGCCTTTTTTCCTCTGCTCTGACCCTGTTGAGTAGATGCCCCTAGCGATCTATCAGCTTGGTGAGACTTCATAATCTCCGAAGAACTGGTGTCTCATTGTGTACCACATTTATATCAGTGTTTGCTCTTGGTAAAAAATGTGAACCTTTGAGATCTTCGAGTGATGCTGACAATACCGACCTCAGTTTACATAGGAAGCTCATTCAGTAATGTCAACGGGTTTGTTCGCTTCTCCTTCGCAAAATGCGAATTGCTCATGCACTTAACCCTTTCTCTTCAGTGTGCTAGTCGTTAAGTCCACTGCTCTCTCTGCTCCCTTGTCTAAGTATGGCTGTGCACGCCTCTGTGACCAACACGGGCTCAATATCTCGTGGCAGGGAAGTGTCACATCGATTATTTTGTCTCTGCTGGAGTGGACGTATTGATTTCAATCTTATTCATTCGATTACTCCTCCGTGAGCGAACTGGTGCCCCTACGTTGAAAAGGTAAGCAAACGCTGCTTTTGTGCGCCCTCGAAATTCACATGTCTGGAAAGCACTGTGCAACTTTTACACCGCCTCACCATACTCGCGGTCAACAGTGGCATCTGGACTGCCATGTTTGCCGTGCTCTCCGCCGTCTTGGTACGTGCCATTCAGTCGCATCGTTTTCGAGTGCGTGCGTCACACGGCACACGCCTTTAGTTGAGTGCCATGCCTTCCGCCTTACTTCTCACATACCGGCTTCCTCGCTATATTGCAATACACTCCTTGCAAATCCGAACGCGAGAGCGTACATCCAAGGCGAGGTGAACGTGTATAACTTCAGCGCGAATGCGTGGCCAACCTTTGGGGTGCTGAATGATGGCCAGGGGGACAAGGCATGCTGAGAAATATCTTGCAGGTCTCAGGTGGGTTTTCATGATGGATTTCTTCTTGGTGTTGAAGTGAAAGGAACTCAGGGCCGCGCAACGTCAGGGATCTGGCAGGAGTGGTAGAGATGATGCGCACGGGTGATTCCAACCTCTGGAGCAGCGCATCGCAGAGTGAGAGAGGTTTTTGTCGTTTCGCTTTCTAACGAGGATTCTATATTGTCATGTGGCATACATGAGATTATTTAACTCAGAAGGTGCTTAATTCTTTCTGTCTGCCCTCTTGAAGAAGTTATCGCATCTGGCCACGCAGGACCGACCCTCGCAAACGAGTTCTGTAGTCTGACATCACGTATTCATGATGTCATCAATTCGCATAGTCCAGATCAACACGAACAATTGTGCCGTCTTAACCTCGATCTGCAAGCTATTATCAGCAAAATCCGCGAGTTTGTACCTGGCCTTGCGCGTTTCCTGCTTCCTCCCCTATTCTCAGATCTCCAGCACGCCGCAAACGGCCGCTGCCGCGGCCCTGTTATCATCCTGAATGCGAGCGAGTATTCGTGCGATGCACTCGTTCTCTTCTTTGACAGAGATCCATTTTACATCCCGTTGGCAATCTCAAAATCGCGCGTCCAGGATCTGTCATCGGAACCCCGTAAATTGAATCTGCGTGCAAACCTGATGGATGTGCAGAATGACTTTGGTCGCTTCCTGCAACACTGGCTGTTGAAAATTCCGCGTGGGTATTTGCAGTAATTGATTGCTTCAAGCAAGATGCAGAGGCTGCGCGCATGTAACTCACACTCACGGAAAAAATATCGCCAGAAAGCTTGGGTTGGGAGACATAGTCAGGGGCGAGGGCAGGAGTTCGACCACTGACTGACCTACATCATGCATCGTTTTGCACGTTTTTATTCATTTGCTGAACCGTATGTCTTCATGTCTCTCTTTATGTTGTAAGTTATAGTATGTCAAATACAAACGGACGATAGATCATAGCTTCATTGACAGCGTGATACAACTATAATCGAACATTTGCTACATGCTTAACTCTTCTCGAACGTTTCTCCACATAGTTCTCCACATCACTGTGGCTATCTCCTCCTGTTTTGTAGCCATCAGGTCACTTGAAGAGGAACCTGCGCAGTGCTTCCGTATACGCCCGGCCCAGGCTCATCGAGAGGCTGTATAACGTCTTCCATATCCTCCAACTCGGCACTATCGAAAGCACGGATGATGTTGTGGATACAGCAGCACGCGATCGGGATCTGTGCCTGCGTGCCCATATCATACTCGGGGGGGACAGTAAGGATCATGAAGCGACGCTTGAGAACGCTGATGATGCGCTCCACAACGTTGCGCAGCTGCGAATGGCGTAAATTGAAGTACTCTCGGTGATTTACAGGCCTGGATCACTGATCAGCATTGAAGGGAAAAAAAAAAAGAGAACGAAACCGCTCACTGGATCTCAGCAGGACCCCACTCAGCAAGGTGGTATCGCTCACCATGGTATGGTACAAGCAATTCCGAGCAGATTGCAAAGTCCGCGTCGGCGAGATAGTATTTTCCGGGAGGGACAGCAAGTTCATTTATAGGAACGTTGTGATGAACCGTTGCATTGGCAGCGGATCCCTCCCATCCGCTGAGGACGTATGTAAACTTCATGTCGAAGTCGCAACAGACGAGACAATTCTGTGACGTGAAACCCCTCCTGTTTCGAGCCGATGAAATGCACGGAATGTGTGTGCCACCGATGGCACCAACTGCGTCTTTGAAGTAGGGCCGAAAGCGGGGGTCTTCTGCGATAGCGGTGGGCGTTGGATCGCCGATGCTGGGGAGCCGAACGTACTTGCGATAGATTTGCGCCGAAGAAAATGCGCCGAGCATGAGCTTGAAATACCTATCAATGATGCGTCAGCGATATACAAACTCGTAAAAACAACTGTACATACTTTGTGATCGTTTCGTTTGAGCGCTGGAATCGTTCACCTACATGCTGGACCGATGCACCGGTCACACAGGTCCATAAGAAGATCGCGAGTTGTTCTTCCAACGTGACATCTCTTATACCACAATACCCAGCGGCTTGCAGCTCAGAGACGAGGATTCGAAAGACGGATTTGTGAACCCCGAGTTCGCTTCGGATGCGCTCGGGGTGGCCTTCCAGGAGTTCCTGGACCCAGATTTGACCGGTGAGAATCGATGTGTGATACGGTGTTGGTTCCTCCCGCTGGAGGACGAAGGAAATGGCATGGTGATCTATATATATATATATATCAGCACAAGAGCTATGTATCATGATTCAGGGCTAGTTTTACTTACCGGATTCTTCACTATCGTTGTCCATAGCATTCACCAGGACTTACCGTGACTGTGAGGATCATCCGATGGACCGATGAGGGTCAGCGGCTGCAAGCGGAAGTGTGGGCTCCGCTCAAATGCTTACCTAATAGTAGAACACTCGCTTTATGAATCTATACACTCCTACACTGACCTCTTGACTCGAGCTTTTCGTCCTTTTGTTTGACAATTACCGTGAGTCGCCGTAATCTGCACGTTCTCTTTTCTCGCTGACAGGTGTTCCGTAGTCGTGCTGACGAAGCCGAAGGAGAAGGAAGGCGTGGTAAAGCATAACGTCAATCGCAGAGTTAGTCGTTTTTTGAGCGTTCTAGTCGCTTTCATAACTAAATGCACGCTTTAGCCCATTCCCTCCGACCTACTGTCTCACCAGTTTCCTAGACCAGTCTACGCAACGAGGTGCAGGCACACAGCGACTCGGGCCGGTAGCAGTAGCAGACATGGCGATACCAGCGGACCTACGTCTCCAAATAGTATGCCTGACAGTGCGGTAGACTCTCGCCTTGTCTACCCCTGCACGATCTATTACAGCGGGAGACTGGGTGGTTTGTACACGCTCTTCACGGAGAGTGCTCAGGCACGTGCGGAGTGCAAGCAAAAACTGGAGGAGGCGATCGGTTTGCGCAAGGTTGTCCAGGAGTCGAACAAGGTGTTTGAGATGACCCCTGAGCACGGATTACCTTCTTCGTGCCTGCAATTTCGGCGAGCGCAGCTACGCCGTCGTGGAACCACGAGAGTTTGTTTATGGGCAAGGTGAGGTGCTCTGTGCCGTTTAGTGAGTCGGTTCGTTTGGAGTGTCACTGCGTTGTTGATTGTGCATGTTCTGCAGCTACGACGGACGGAAGGGCGCTCGTAGCGATTGGATGTGCAGAGGGTGTGTGGATTGGGTTCAGACACGATTCTCGGTGTTGGTGGTTGGTGGTCGGGGTTTCTGAACTCGATGTAGCGGTGCCTCGCTTGTGTTGCTTGTCAGAATGTGGCTATAGCCCATTGCATCATGCACTGGTTCAACTTGACCTCGTTCATTCTATCAGAAATGTGTACAGCAACTTCTCTGCAACTGGCCGCATTCGATATAAACCTCAGGCTACTGCTGCAGAACACCCGTCACTCAGAACTTGCCCACTGTTCACTTCCCACTCATGAATCAAGACAACCAATCTTCTAGCCCGCCCTTTCTTCTCCAACCACCACCTCAAGGACAAAAGAGATTGCGCGACTCGGAATCGCATTCATCACCTACCAATCAATGCGAACATTTCTTTGTAACACGTGCGTAGCAATCTCGCGTTGGCATACTGGAGACATCCCAAGCACACATGTTCAGTCTTACGTGCCACGAATGTTGCATCCGGCCTCCGTCGCATGCCAGCAGGCTTTCATGTCATTGTGGAAGTCGATGGAAGGACCATGCAGACATCCAACAAACCCGTGTCGACAGCGAAGGACGCCGTAGAATGGGATGAAGAAATCCTCTTGTGCGTAATCCCTTGCCGAATCTCTTCTCGTTTCATTTAATAGCTGCCAAAGGCCATCAGATCGATCATCTTCTGTTTTATTCAGTGTCTACGCATCGTTCGAGCTTGGACAGAGGCTAGGAAACGGAGAATTGCTCCGTCGATTCAGGAGTACTGTAGGAAGAGTGTTCCAGAATGAACAATTTCAGTGTGAGCAACTCCTTTGTCTACCACACACTGTTTGACATCCCCTCGTAGTCACCGACTTTACAGCGCAGACGGATGGTATATTCCCGTCGTGTTCGTCCCTTCGCATCATCACGGAGCGACGCATTTGTGGTACGAATGAATCATGTCCAAAACTCGACGTAAGCAGATTATTCATGGCGCTGTAGTCAATTTTTGAACTGATGGCAATAGCTACCGGAGTCACGCGAAATGAACGCGCTGGAACAGCTGACCGACGAGGGTCATCGTGCTCTCCTGCGTTACCGCCAGCGACAGGACCAAATGGATCTAGACGCAGCGGTCCAGACTTTCCAGCGTGTTCAAGAGATTTTCCCAATAGATGACCTTAATCGTGCAGCCGTTCTGTTCAACTTGGCCAATGCCAAGTTCGTCGACTGCCAGGCCAACAATCGGTACCTTGACCTAGATGTGCCAATTGGATTATATCGAGATGCTCTACGACTTCGGAGCACAGATCATCCGGATCATTCCACAACGGTACTGGAACTTGGTCTTGTGCTACTTGCGCGCTTCCAGAGGCGAGGGTTCGAGTTCGACAGGGAGGAAGCAAAGGATTTACTGGAAGGAGTGATAGAGGTCTCGGCGGCAGGAAGTTATGCACACCGAGCAGGGCTGTTCGCATTGCAAATGGCCAAGGCTCCAGCATTGGTGGAGGCAGGAGACGGTGGATCGTTACCGGCGCAGCAAGAAAATGGCGATGATTTCATACAGAGGGCGCGGAACCTGCTACAGAACATGTCAGACTGGAATCCTGACCGACCTACACTCATCTTTCGCCTCGGGGTGCTGTTATATGAGCGGTTCGTACGCAATGGGGTGCTTGCTGATATACACGAGGGAATTTGGATGCTCGAGTCTGCCGTGAATCTTTGGCGAGGCGGCTATAGTCATCCTGGCCATCCTAGCATGGACATGCCGTCCCTGCTGGCCAGCCTCGGAAACTCTCTGTTTCGTCGCTTTGAGCGTCTCGGGGACCTCGCAGATCTAAACAGGTCGATCATAATTTCTGAGGAAGCTGTCTGTCTGACACCCGACGGCCATCCAGACAAGCCAAGTCGGTTGAACAACCTCGGGACATCATTATTGAGTCGCTTTGAGCGTCTCGGGGACCTCGCGGATCTAAACAGGTCGATCTCGGTGAAAGAGGAGGCTGTCTATCTGTCACCTGACGGCCATCCAGACAAGCCGACTTGCTTGAGCAACCTCGGGAACTCATTGTCTCGTCGCTTTGAGCGTCTCGGGGACCTCGCGGATCTAAACAGGTCGATCATAATTTCTGAGGAGGCTGTCTGTCTATCACCTGACGGCCATCCAGACAAGCCAAGTCGGTTGAGCAACCTCGGGCATTCATTATTGAGTCGCTTTGAGCGTCTCGGGGACCTCGCGGATCTAAACAGGTCGATCTCGATGAAAGAGGAGGCTGTCTATCTGTCACCCGACGGCCATCCAGACAAGCCTGCTTGCTTGAACAACCTCGGGGACTCATTATTGAGTCGCTTTGAGCGTCTCGGGGACCTCGCGGATCTAAATAGGTCGATCTCGATGCTTGAGGAGGCTGTCTGTCTGTCACCCGACGGCCATCCAGACAAGCCAAGTCGGTTGAACAACCTCGGGATCTCATTATTTCGTCGCTTTGAGCGTCTCGGGGACCTCGCAGATCTAAACAGGTCGATCTCGATGTTAGAGGAGGCTGTCTGTCTGACACCTGACGGCCATCCAGACAAGCCAAGTCGGTTGAACAACCTCGGGAACTCATTATTGAGTCGCTTTGAGTGTCTCGGGGACCTCGCGGATCTAAACAAGTCGATCTCAATGAAAGAGGAGGCTGTCTGTCTGACACCCGACGGCCATCCAGACAAGCCTGCTTGCTTGAGCAACCTCGGGCACTCATTATCTCGTCGCTTTGAGCGTCTCGGGGACCTCGCGGATCTAAAAAGGTCTGTCTCGAAGAAAGAGGAGGCTGTCTGTCTGACACCCGACGGCCATCCAGACAAGCCAAGTCGGTTGAACAACCTCGGGACCTCATTATATCGTCGCTTTGAGCGTCTCAGGGACCTCGCGGATCTAAACAGGTCGATCTCGATGAAAGAGGAGGCTGTCTATCTGACACCCGATGGACATCCCGGGAAACTAACCTTATTGTTTGGCCTTGGGCAGGCATTCAATATCCGTTTTACCCACTCTCATGATTCTTCTGATGTCTCTGCTGCTGCTTTCAATTTTTCAATTGCCACTCGTGCTCCCATCGGTCCTGCTTCTGCCCGCTTTGATGCCTCTCGCGCCTGGATTTCCTGTGCGCAACTTCAAGGAAATACCACTGCTCTCCTTGATGCATGTGCTTCTTCTCTCGACCTTCTCCCACAATTAGCATGGCTCGGACTCCCAGTCACTGAGCGTCATCGTCTACTCGTGGAAGCAGCACA
>JBBPPE010000251.1:0-19795 GCA_038091835.1 Leccinum ochraceum
CCGTGGGTTGTATACATATTGCACCGTTCCGATCGCTGGGATTTATCCCGTCCTTCATAACTTTTGACGTGATCGCATTCAAGTTTGTTTCCTTGGTGGGTTTATTATACTGGCTACACAAAAGAATTCTGGTGCTTCGTACGCTGGCGCTGTCCTTTTCCAGTGCTAGCATAAAGGCTGATAGAGCGGTAACAGAATCTGCTCATCGTTTATCTACTTTGATCCTCCACGATTCCATGTAGGCCACGGGAGATGGGTCGGCTGTCCTTCTATAGTGCGCACACAGGTTCACTAACGCTCTGCATCCCACGCCACGACGGCTGCGATGAGTCCGACGTTGGTCCGAGTCCATGCCCAAGACCGCGCACTCCATCCTATTGGAGTTTCGCTTATTGAAATGGACTTCATTCCGAACTCCTGCCACGAAACTCAGCCTTATTGGCCAAACTCCATTTTTTCCAGTTTCCCTTCTTTCCCTTCTACCACATCCCCTACAAACTTTGTTGACTTCAATGCTGTATTTATATCATTACAGTGCGTATTTCTTTCGTTCCCGTCGTTTTCCAGCCTCACTTTGAGTCAGTAGGGTCGCAAAATAGTCCAATCCGACAGCACCTGGAGTGTCGGGATCTGGAAAACGCTGGGCACTTGGCGCGAGCGCTTCTATAGCATGTTGGCTAGTTTGGATCTCCATGGTGTCGGTGCCGTATGAGGGTGTTTTTTCTTTCTTTCTTTCTACCGCCGATGGCGCGTCAGTGAGTGCTTCGTCTTCGTAAAGAGCCCTTGATTGAGCCTATTGCCGAACGACCGCACATCATCCTATTTTACGTTTCTTCCTCCGCGTTCAGCCCTACCTCCATGACATCTTACACAAACTTTTGCTTCGTGCAGTACATCCGCTACATGGCCTTCTTTGGGGAAAACGATTGCCTCCGTAATGGTTTCGCCGAAACGTTCTGGTTCTATTCGCAGAATCTACCCATCATCAAACTCCTCTTACCCGAGCAGCCTGAGGTCTCTGCGTCACGCTTCTCCTGTCCTTCTCTGCGAATCCGGTATGTGTTGGATTGATTGAAGCTGATTTCAACGCTCGAGACTTTCTTCCGCACGTCCCTAGTGTGTGTGTACTTTAAGTCAGTTTGTGGGCAGGGCTGGTTCTATCGTCGCGCCATGGACCGACAACCCCATACTGTGATAAACAAGTCGTTCATACCACCGCCTTTAGAGACTCCAAGACGTATCCTTTGTTCCCCCAGTGTCGGTGCGGCGACAAGAAATTCGTGCGTATACTCTCGTGTTTTTCTGTCGTTTATGTCTTTGATCTCCGCTCAAGAATGAGTAAAGTTTCGACTGCATCAGCAAAGACTCCAACGCAGCTCCCATCGCAATCGCCTTGGGCGAAGGGCCCCCCGCCGAACAGCAATTCTTCAGCTCCCTCGCCGCGTTCTCAGTCTCCTGTTCCTTCCCATGTACCCTCTCCGATAACTATCTCTCACACCCGCCGTCCGAGTGCGTTAGGCCAGGGCGTGCCAATCGAAAAAGGTGTCAGTGTCCCGCGGAATAATGTGGGTTCTGTAAGACAAGGTTCGTCGTCCTCGTCTCGCTACCTTTCCATCCTCATCTTTTCATCCTAGATTCCGCCGCCGTCACTTTTGGTTCCATAGACGAGACCCTGCCCCCCCTTGTCATCTTCACCCGCAGCCACGCCCGTGGTCAAAACCGAAAGCGTAAAGTCATTCGGATCCGTACCTGCTACCCCGACCACCCATGTCAACGGTAAATTTCCCATTCCTCTCTCGAACGCTGGGCCTTCGAAGTTCCATGCTCGTCCCGCTTCCTCGTCAACATCCAGTATGACGTCGCCGTCTTTCACCTCCACCGCATCCTCATCAGCAATTTCTGCTTCGGCAAAACCCACTCCCAAGAAAGCCGACATTGCAAAGTTATTCCAGGGTTCTTGTTCTGCACCTCAACAACCGTCATCAGACACTTCCTCTCCTTCAACTCGACCGTCTAATTTGCCTCCACATCACCAACCCTCCTCGTCTGGACAGCACCCCCCACAACCTCCTGCGCAACCTTCCCAGTTAAGTCCGCACCAGTTTGCACAATTTGTACCCGGGATGCGATCACTCCCTCGCGCCGTGCCTAATGGTACCGGTGCCTCTCCTCGACCCATGGCGGCAACACAGGCGAAGAAAGAAGGACATTATCCCTCAGGTGGTCAAGCGATCGCCTAAGGACTGGGAAATTGGGGGAGCGTGGGCGCCATTGATAAAATCGCCCTACCCGTTCGTAGGGTATGGCGCGCAGGCGTCGTCTAAGGACCAGATACCGTTCCCGCCCCTGCCAAGCTCATGCAGGGAAAAGCGGAGGTCTCCTCCGTCCGGCGGTTTCAAGCACCAACGGTCCTCAGGACTTGAACAACGTACACAGGAAGGAGTCGAAGAGGAGGATGAGAAGACGAAGATGAAGGGGAAGAGAATGAAGATGGCAGTGACGCGCAGTAACGTACGTCTGGTTTTATGTCCAGTCTATTAGGTCAGCCCATCCCTCGCGATATCCCTTCTAGTTCCGTCGTCTGCACGACTCATCCGACTCCCAAATCGGATACGTCACCCTTGTCCAATTTACGTTCGGCGCACTCGAGAGCCATGGAGTCGTCCGGGAACCAGGAGACGTCGTTCGAGTCGCCCATGTCGCAAGTTTTCAGTGCCTCCTCAATGTCGAGCCACACGTCTGGCTACGGCAGCCCGATTCCCATACCGCCCGTAGCCTGGTAGAGGGCGCTCACGCGCTGGAACAATACCTGCATGGCCGTTTTCGCTGTCTCCAGTCACGTTCCCTGGGCGGATGCCCCCAAGGATACACTCAGCTGTCGATTGTAAGGAGCCGTTGCAGCTCGTACAGCCTCGTAGCGTCATGGATGATATGGCGTCAGAATATGTCAGCTCGTTCATTCCTGTCTACATTTTTAACATTCGCTTAGCATTCAAATCACCTTCTCATCTTCTCAAAATCTCTGTTGCACATGCGCTCGCACAGTCTACTCTACTTGCGATGTACGAGTCCACTGCCTCCCGCGTTCTCTCGGACCCCCTCGCACTCTCTATTCCGCGCCAACCTGCCGAGTCCGGCGCGCTCTCATTAAAACGCAGGGACGCGCTCCGCCTGACGGGCCGATTTTTCAAGCTGCGGCGCGACGTCAACCTCGTATCGAACGTCCTCGACATACCAGATCTATTTTGGACGGAAGCCAGTCTCGGCGGGCTGTACGAGAGCGTGCGGGAGTACATGGAGGTCGAGGGGCGCGTCAGGGTGTTGAACGAGAAGCTCCTCGTCGCGAGTGATTTCGTGAGTGGAACCGTTCTCGCCGAGTCTTTCTAGTTTTAGTTTGTGAACGTGTTCGACAGCTTGACGTGATACACGATCACTTGAACAACAGTGCGATGGAACGGATCACTTGGATCGTGATATGGTACGCGTTCAGATGTTCTGATCGTCCGTGTTCTGATTCAGCGCTTGTCAGGCTCATCATTCTCGTTATTTTTGTCGACATGGTCAGCGTTTTTTGGTTGTTCATTTGTAATTAACGTTGACTGTTCGGTTTGTCCAGGGTGAGGTGTTTGCTCGGTTGGTCGTTCACATGCCCGATTCTGGAGAGAGGTCGGGCGTTGGAAGTGTGGTCGTGAGGAGCTTGATGCCTCGTGGAGGTCTCGTGAAGGTGCTCGTCAGAGTACTCGATGGAGTCAACAAGCGGTAGTAACTATCGCAGAGAAGACAAGGTATTGTGGACGGGTTCGAAGATTTGCCTGGTGCGGATAATTATGACTTTGTTGGCGGACGTTCTCTGCTCTTCCATTATTATCATCGGTCTTTTGTGCTTGTTTGTGGAAGGTCATCCCCATCAAGGGCATGCAACCATCATATATCATGAATCAATTGAATACATTTCATTGTACCCGTATAGTGCTGTATGTATGTAGCATGACTAGAATTTAGTCGTTCGCGATCATGGACGATGAGGATGACGTCGACCACGGTATTACTTTTCTTCGTGCATACATACATATCTTATGGGGTCTTGCTGTAGTAGGACGCCGTTCCAGGGCAGAGCGTGAGCGTGATGTTGGCGTTACCGCAGGTATAGTCGACTTCGTTGGCTGGGGTGTATCCGGCTGTGATGTCCGAGAAAAAAAAGGTCATCAAAAAAATCGCATACACGGACAATCAAAAAATTAAAAAATAGAAAGAGGACACTAACAGGCACCATCGTTGTCTGGGAAGGCGTACGCGTTGGAGCAACTGTTGTAGTAAAAGGGGCTGTTGGGCCCAGGGCCGGCGTTCTTTACGCAGCCTCCACCGCCAACAGGGAGGGCGCCTCCGC
This sequence comes from Leccinum ochraceum, assembly GCA_038091835.1. NCBI lineage: Eukaryota > Fungi > Basidiomycota > Agaricomycetes > Boletales > Boletaceae > Leccinum > Leccinum ochraceum. Next base: position 4,388 of record JBBPPE010000251.1, read on the forward strand.
TGCAGTCTTGGGCGGACGCGCAGCACGGCGAGTAGCAGCTTCCACCGGGACCTGGTACAGGCTGTTCGGTAAAAGTAGAAGAGGCAGGAGAAGGGGTTCAGCACATCAACGAACGCGCACGCACACACGACCGACACGACGTCATGTCAGACCACCCATATGTTGTGCGTCGACAGTCGGTCGTCTCAGGTCGAGTGAGCGAAAGGGAAAAGAAAAAAGACGCTTACACATTTACACGTTTGGAGTGTGCACGAGAACTTGTAGCAGCTGTCGTCCGCGGCGGAGATCGCCATCCCGACGTTGTATCCACATATGAGGGAGATATCACGCTTCCCGGAATGGCCCACTTATCGTCGATTAATCGGTCGTTGGATGAACAGCTCGGAGGACAGAGAGACTCGCTTACAAAATTGAACTCGGCTCTACTGAACGGCGTCCTGCCATCCCATGTTGGACCACCGGTCGTGCAGACGGACCCGTCGGTCGTGCAGTTAGTACCTTGGAGATCGACGTGAGAAGCAGTAGTCGGGGAGAGCAAGGCAGAATGCGAGAAATCGTGGAGTCGATCCATTCACTCACCGACGTTGATTGCACCGTCCCAGTCGGGGCTGATGCCCATGTCGATCGACGAATTTGAGTCGACAATGACTTTTTTCTTTATGGAACCATAGCTCTCCTGTGTGTACAGGAAGACCGACTGGTCACACGAGTTGACGACGGTCATGGACTGGGCGTGCGCCATCAAGGCAGCCGCCACAAGAGCGAGAAGCGAGAGTGCAGACATTCGGAAGTAAACTAGGAAGTAAGAGAGTAAGATAATTGACGATGAAGTTCGCCTGTAGATCTTCAAGGGTTACCTTTATATCCTGTCTCTCCCTTTGGGTTGGGACTGATCATTGAGGTGCCACCTCTGATGGCGCGAAAGGTACACGCATGATCCGCATTTCCTGATTGGCAGATTTAATATTTCAATCATTCCAAGGCTGATGAGGGTGTGGTTGCAATGACATACATTGATCCCACCTGATCGCCAATTGAATCCAACAACAATCTATTCTTGTCTTCCATCGATGTTACTTGACTTGGTTTTGGGTGCAATGAATAGCAGGCTTAAAGTTCCTGAAAGGCAAAAAGCGGTAGGAAGTGAGGCTGGACTTGTTGCTAAAACCATCCATGACAGACTTGATCTCTCGGCCCGTCTGATCCGTTGGAAGCCTAAGAAACCAATTGGAAGGTTGGCGACTTCGACGACAGCGCTGTTCGGTCATCCGTCCAGCCACAGATAATGGAACAGCCCGAACCAGAGGGCCCCCACGAAGCGGCAGAGGGCAAGGACAGTGTAGGATTGTTGAGCGTCGCCCCACACAGCCTGCGTTCGTCATAACGTGAGCAGCAGTCGCGATAGAACACGGCATTTCCAGAGCCGGCTTCGCGTGCACGTGCATGCAATAGCTTATCCAGAGCTTGGGCAAGTTGCAACGCCCCGCACTCGTCGGTCGATCTGGTGCAGTTGATCTACAGCCGGACTCACTTCAAGTTGTCGCTCGGTGTCCTCGTCGGATTCGTTATCACATTCTACTGGGAGCCCGTCGGCATTCATTCAATAATTAGTACCGCTACCTGACCATTCAATGACTCGGATCATGTAACATAACACGCTTGTCTTGTGTTCAGTGCGATGTCAGCAGAATCAATAGGCAAGGCCCTCCAGGCGCTCCTAAATGGCAGTAGACAAAAACAGAACCTCATGTGTGTCAAGTGCTCAACCGTTAGAATTGAAATGGACGGCTAGTACAATAGTCAGTAGGAGGATTGAACAAACGTTGAGAACCGTTGAACTCTGACTCGGACGGAGCGTGACGTGGTGTGACAGTCTCGACATCCTCCTTGATCGCTGTCAGCCTGAACCAGCAAGTCCGAATCGGGAATAAGCGGTGTCCAAGCCCAACCTCTCCTTTTACACCTCGACACACTGTCAAATGTAGTAAAGGTTCTACCGAGGCTTAGCGGGCTCAGCTCTCTGGAGGGTGGTGTGTCAGCGATTTTTTGGCATAGCTTCAAGTTGAGACATCGATTCGAACTTCGAACGGAGGAGCTTACATTGTACTACGGGCTTGTTCACTCTCTACGCCGAATTAGTACGTGTCCCCCAAATCATTTCGATGTCCACTGGCAGTCTCTTGCAGGGATCAGGTCAGTGTAGTTGAAAGTTTCCAGCATCCAACGATCCTTCTCGCACACGAATCCTCACTTCGTCGCTAGCAGTCGAGCTGCCGGAGCCGGGACGCGGTGCATTTTTGGAGTCGACAGTTCACCTCCGTTCCTCACTTGAGTCATCGTATTGACAGCTCGACTAGAAAAGCCCTCACAGACGAGTTCCGTCGAGTGTCATTCATGATGTCATTAATTTCCATGGTCCATCTTGACGCGAGGAAGGTCTCAACATCGATGTACAAGCCATTACCTCCAGTATCCGCTCGGAGTTACCCAGGTTTGCCTGTTTCCTTCTCCCCTCTCTGTTTTGCGACTTCCAGCATGCCGCGAGTACATGTACTATGCGCTTATTGCATTATCCGATAGAAAACCGGTTCACATCCCATTGCAGATCACCAAATATCGTGTTCAAGACCTGTCGTCAGATCTCAAGTCGTTGACCGTGCGCGCTTCCATACCGTATCGCGGAGAGCTTGCATACATGGTGAGCTTCCTTGAAGAGGAATCCCGCTAATTCTCAAGGACAATTTTTAAGACATACATCTCTGGACTTTATCGCCCCATAGATTAGTGATCAAAACTCATTCATTCTGACGCGGAACTGCGCACAATGTTGTGCTGACTTTTCAAGCTCAATTGCCACAACCCTCCTACCATACTATTTACACCTGTGTTCACTCGATACCAGGAGACATACGACACAATAGGTTGGTGATCAAGCCTAAATATAAACCTATCAGCACGAAGGACTAAAATTTCGTTTGGTCTCTTAACTAGGTTTAGATTTCCCAGCCCCCGAGTTTTACATCCATTCAACATAGTACACTGTGTCCTGGAACATTGGGGATCTCGTCCGGTTCTGATTGGTTTTTATTGACAGTGCCGAGATGTTTCGGCATTCTAGGGCGTGTCTCACTCATCTACGCACTAAAGAGCTGAAGGGACGTACGTTCCCTGAAACCTCAGGTTCTTTGGTTTGCTGATTAATCGAAACCTGAGTGTTACCATTTACGTCACGTTGCGCACTCACTCCCTTCCAGCACTCCAGCAAGTCACTCCTATTCACCGGAACACTGATATGCGTTCAAGCAAGGGGTATATGTTGATCGTGAAGTCTATTTTAAGACCTCGCCGCCGCCAATCAACCTTAAATGTTCTGTATGCAGCTGGTTGCCTCAACGTCTGGATTGGCGACTCGGATCCGAACTACGCCGTTTTTTGCGATGGAAGTATGCTTAGGGGGATGCGAGACGAAGGCACCGACACGCGTACATCCGGTTACGACGCGGTCGCGATCAAGTTGTTCAACGATGTGAGCATGGACTGTTACTACCTCGAGTATTACGCTCAGCGCGTTGGTGGTTCTTCTTCCTCCTTTGGAGTTGCCAGTGTACCGGCTAATCGGGACCCACAGGTACATTCGAACCTCTGAAACACCTTTAAGTTCACAAGCACAAATCGGTCGGTCTGGGCCTTAGCAGCAGTAAATTCCCTGGGTTCGAAGACAAAGAAGTTCTCCAGGAACGTATGTTCGAGGCTGTGCGGATCATGGCAAGCTGCACGCGTTAGATCGTGAACGAAGCGTTGCAACGCATCTTGGTCTCTCAGTATGGTTTCTCGTCTCACGAGGATGACAACTTGCTTACGATGGATGACATGAAGTGCAAGTTGCAGCTAGTCAAGGAGCTGACGGCATCTGGGCAGATGCGTTAACCTCAATGTGGAGTAGTGAAGTATAGATACCAAAGGATATCTCGCACACTCGCTCCGCAGGTTTTTCTCCTTCTCTTCATTTCTTCCCGCTCTTTATCTCTCATCGTTGCAATCCTCCGTACTATCATCTTCACTTAACTGTCGTCGCTTATTTTCAGTCACAACAATCAAGTGCTTTCCTGCCTGCCTGTAGCCTACTGTAATTTTTACTTTTCTACTTACCTTTCACCTTCACTTCCTTCATGTAATCGCAACGTTCTGTATAACTCCTATGTAGCTGTCTCTTATTCAAGTTGGTGTTCGTTTCCTGCCTACTTAGTATGTTGCCTCCTCCATCCACAATGGCAAGCAAGGTGTGATGGCAACGCCGCACCCTCGTGTTCCAATGTCGTCAAAAACCGTAGGAGTGACCGAATGGAACGAAGAATCCTACTAAGTACTTAGTCACGTTGCCGTTTATGGAGGCTATGTATCATGCGGTTTGATTGGACTCTGCCAGAGGCAACACTTATTAATTGTCTGACCTTTATGTCACCTGAACCAAACCATGACTCTAAAATCTGAAGAAAAAAAAAACTCCCTTCGGATCCTGTGCCGGGAGCATGGAATTACTGAGGGTTGCAAGGTCGAGTTTCGGAAAATGGGAATGACTCGGAGGGCCTTTCTGGCTGACGGGTGGTACTACCAACTTGAAGGGTGAGTGCCATGTACGTATTCACGGGGGGTTTTTTTTTTCGCTACAGTTTCATTTTTGCATCGTCCTCAGACTACGCTATACTAGTAGCGTCTGACTCGGGACGAATCGACATCTTGAATTGCGGCCCAGAATGCAGCAGCTGTGTCAAGTTATACCAAGAAACCTTTGGAAAGTCTGGCGCGCGACGCATTGTCCCTGGTCAATATCTTGCTACGGACCCTAAAGGACACAGCGTCATGATTGTTGCAGTAGAACAGGCGAAGCTCGTTTACATCCTGAACTCTTATGCCGCTGCCAACTTGACAATTTTGTCACCTTTGGAACAATGCCATCATACAGCATATTTCCGGTCTTGATGTTGCATTTCGAAGTCGACTACACAGAATCTGACAATGATCCAACTAGGAAAGCCTTCAATAATACCGAAAAGGTGTGTATATCACTTTCCCCCTTTGAATATCCGCCTAGATGCTAAAATATCATGAGCTGGACCTAGGTCATGACCACGTTATCCGGAAATGGAGTGAACCCAGTGACCCTCGTTCAAATATTCTCGTCCAAGCCCGTCGATCAATCGATTTGATGGGTCGATTTGTATCCTTGTTTGTTGTGAAGACCACATCGTATATCAGTATAATCGTTGCAACCATCATGCACAATGTGAAGGTCTGTTACTTGATGAATCGACGCTCCTATTTGCTTAATGCATACACCATTAGGGTGTCTTTTTCTTTCTCCTCAAAGCGAAGACGGGGGTTGCAACAAACCACGAGGAAGACGAAGTCAGGGCACTAAAGATCAAGTATTTTGTCGCTGTACCCGTGGATTGCAGCGTCTGTATTCATGAATCCGGTTTGTTTATTGTTTCCGAGTTCGGCGACCAGTGAGTTTTTGAGTTTTCGCTTGTGTCCTAGTCTACCACTCAATTCCGACTAGTTATCTTGACCACTTCCAAAAGCTGGGCGATGATGACAACGAGCCTTGGTTCAGCTTGACTTCTTACGCCTCGTTTGGCATGGGCCGCATGGCTGATCCCACTGTCCCGTTAGTACCACCTGCCCATTTACGCCCCCTCCCCCCGTCCTCTAGATAACCTGGCTCTTTCCGACGAAGTCTTTGGACCCAAGACTGGACTTGAAAGTGATGAACGTCTTGCCGAGTTCGGATACTCCCCAAATCCTGGCGGTCCGTGGTTGGGCGCACGCGGTTCATTTCGGATCCTTCGTCGTGGTCTGGACGTAGAGGAATATGTCAGCGCAGTCCTTCTAGGCATTCCTAATGCCGTTTGGACGACTAAACAGCGTGAAGCGGTACGTCACAACTTACGTCCATTGATTGTGTCGGGTTTACGTCTCCGCAGACAAGTTTGATTCGTACATCACTCTCTCGTTTGTAAACGACACGCTGGTATCGTCCATTGGCGAGACAATCGAAGCAGGGCTTCCTTTTCTCATCTTCATCGATAATCTCTAATTTTCGCAGTTTAGCTAATGACGACAGATGTCCTTCTCCAGGTTCACCCTCATGGCATTCATTCGACACTTCTTGGTTGATTGTCGTGTCAATGAAAGGTGTGTTCCCGATCGTAGGACTATTGTTGCGGCCAAGACGAACAAGCGTCAGGTAGTAATTGCCCTGAGCTCTGCAGAGCTTCGAATTTGATGGATGGATAGCCCAATGAATACCAGGATAGGAAGGTAATAGAGTCGGCGGTCATTGCGCTGAATATTGCAGAGGTCCCTGAAGGCCGTCAATGAACGCCCTTCCTGGTGCGTCAATTGAAATCCTGTCTTTTATATTAGTTTTTACAACGATTTCTTCTTACAGGTCATGCGTGTGAGGAGCAAACCGTTCGTACCATTTCGTTGGATTCGGAAAGCACTCTAGAGACCATCAGCTTACGAGCATTGACTGATCCGTCATCTACCATTAGTATAGCCGAGATGTTAGGCGCGAGTATCAGTGAAACCCAGCCAACGTTTGTCAACATAGGACTGCAGAATGGTGTTGTTCTTCGAACGCTGGATCCGTTGACTGGTTAGCTCACTAACACACATGCGCGGTCAGTTATCTCATCAGCCTAATCTATCAAACTTGTCATCTTCTCAAAGTTTCATAGGGACGCGTTCTATCAAACTCATTAGCGTTCAGATACAGCAGAAACGCCATCCCTGAGCCTTTGTCCGGGTCGCGGATCAACTACACGCATCAAATTTTCTACTAGGACAATAATCAAGCAACATTTTTCTCTAGCGGTTGTCTCGTTCAGTACTCAAGGAGGGCAGCTTCATCTAGTTGTGGCACATTATCCGACACGTTCGTTGCACCACGGTCATGTACAAACGGTTTCTTGCTGACATGCAGATCTGTTGAGGACGGTGGCAGTCGGGGACTGCATAAAATCGAAACAGATAATGTTCCTCTGACGGTGATAGCTTTCCACGGGCGAAGGCTTGTTGCAGGCGGCAGTGCTTACGAGATTGGCAAAAAAAGCTTCCGCAAAGCTGAAAACAAAGTCAGTTCGGTTATTCGAAATTGTTGCATGGCCTGACTTGAAGTGTAGACATTTCGTCTGCCGGCGCATTGTCACAATTAACACACAAAGTTCCAGTATTCTTGTCGAAGACATGGGTCAAGAGCGGGCTAGTACCTAAGAAGCGTCCGTTGTCGTGCTATTTCGCCGCATCTAAAACCGAGGAGAACACAAATAGATATGCCGTGTGCAAGATTCAATTGTTTTTTTTTTTTTGGCTGTCTACGAAGCACCAGAAATTTTTTAGGTTGCTCATTTTCGCCGAAGATGTACCAGGATGGATCGTTGCAACGACCAAGGTCGACTATTGTACTGTCGCGCAAGTGACCGGTTCGGGAATGTGTTCATCAACCGGAGGGTCTCGAGCTGGTTCACTTCAAACATGAGCAGAGTGGTGTCTGCACCACGAAAGAATGCTGTGGATAAGCTAGATAATCGCTCTTACCCGCCAGTATCCTACATTTGATGAACTTGCATTAGCTTGTCAAACGGACGAAGTATAGTAGACTCAAAGAATATTGACTCAACTCTGAGATCTAAAGAGTGGCCCAGACTACGTCTGAAATGTGGTATAGTACTAAGCGCTGGCAGGTGTGGTTGTGCTTCCTGCTTCTCCGAGTCATTCAAGTTCCGTCCTGACTCCAGCTCGCCTACTTGTGCTAGTTTCTTGACTCTTTTCTTCCTCGTGTTATCTAGAGCATACTGCCTTCCCATTCTCCTCTCCGACGACCGACCTTCTGGTGTCAGGGATCCAGTCGCTGCTCCAATCAATTCCCTGGTCTCGCCACCCGCGACTGGATGCAAAGATCGATAAAGGTCGAGGTAAGACATTTTGACATGGTATTTCAGGATTGCCCACAACTATTCCTAGTTCGGTTCGACTCTCTGGAATGATACGTCTCTACGTCCGCCCAACTCCACTACCCAGTTTCCGAGACTCTTGCAGTTGGGTTTTTCGAGGATAGCCACCAGGTATCGCTTCTCTCCGGCTATTCGTTCCCGCAGCATTTTCACTCTCGCCGAAGGCAATCCCTACCGCCGTATACAAACCGAGCTCCTACGAAGCCCTCGAACTGTCCGCCGGAAGTCCATCCATGTGACCCAGAAGAGCCGCCGCGCTGAACCGAAACCCACTGGCAGGGCCTGGGACCCGACGTCACAGACACGCATACGCTGGCACAGCTTGGCCGTATGGTCACAAACGCCTACCAGCTTCCCTGGAGGGACAACTAGTATGAGCTCAATCCTTTTGGAATCTCAACGCCGTATGTCTCCTGGTCCATGCATGCGTTTCGTTACTCCCTCTGACTCGGAGCCCTTGCTTTGCAGAGCTTTCCCTTTGGCTGTGGCGAAGGCGAGGGACAGGATTCTCAGCCTCGTGTCCCACTCCCGAGACAACAACGCGACCGTCGTTGCACGACAAGTCCATGGGCCCACGTCCAAAAAGGACAGGCACAACGACAACCTGCTCTTCCCCTGCGTGTCGACTCCGCCTGGGTCTTTTCGACTGTGTGTGACTGCTTTCGTTGGTCCGGTGACCTCCACAAACAGTACGACGACTCTAATCAAAGACGATCTTGCCCTTCCGGCTTCGTAAGTTGTCTCCCTCATCGAACCCTCCTATTTCATCACACGACCCATGTTCAGAAACTCGTCCAGGACGTGCGATCTCTGTTTCTCGACGCCAACTTATGTTGGTCGGATACAGCCTCGGGGGGAGCAGCCTCACGTCCCTTTTGGGCGCTACGTTCGACCCTACCTGCGATTGCGTTCGAAGCGCCTGAGAACGGGTGGCAACGCATAGCCTCCACCTCCCGTTACCCCTCTCCCGTCCGGAGTGGGTCTGTCGCCCGTGCCATCACACACATATACCGCGACATGGATCCAGCAGAACTGCACCGGAGTCACTTCCTTCTGCGTCCAGAGGGGCTACGTACTCGAGACGCGGTGTCATCTCGAGCGGGCAATTGTGTATGATATTGTAACGAGGCTCGGATACGTGCCATTAAAGAGTTGGATTTAAATGTGTTAGATATGGAGGTACTCTAGCCAGATGAAGAGAACGGAGCAGTGCGCCGAGTGTCCGCAGCTCGCGAAGAGGTCGACTGACGACTTGGCGGCTACTATCCGTCATCCCGCTGAGTGACGGCTGCCGTTCTCGCGACGGCCTCTCGTAAGCGTCGGGTACTGCCAGCGCAATCTCAACTCTGGACCGCCAACAACGTCTGCCCCGGGGTGCGAACTCTTCTAATTCCAGCACCTAGTAATACCAGGAGACATACTACACAATAGGTTGGTGATCAAGTCTAAATGTAAACTTATCAGCACGAAGGAAGGACTGAAATTTCGTTTGATCTCTTAACTAGGTTTAGATTTCCCAGCCCCCGAGTTTTACATCCATTGAACATAGTACACTGTGTCCTGGAACATTGGGCATATCGTCTGATTGGTTTTTATTGACAGCGCCGAGATGTCTCGGCATTCTAGGGCGTGTCTCACTCATCTAAGCACTAAAGAGCTGAAGGGACGATATTGATATTGTACGCACAGGGCCCCAAACATGGGCATCATACTAGCGGGACGCATCCTTGGAGGATTATTCGGCTCTGTGGCGTTTGGCCTCATCGGAGGTAGTATCGCGGATATATGGAGTGAGTGATGAATGAACCGGAGTTCTTTCCGCGCTAATGTCCTGCAGGCGAGGTTTACCAATGACAATTTTTGCTTTTTCGTCGATCTTTACGATTGGATTTGGATCGGTTATCGGAGGAGTGGGATTCAATGGATACACGTCATGGAAGGCAACACTCTTTTATTTCACTGATAACACAACACACTTATCCAGGTCTTCTTCACTTTTCATCGTCGTGTTATTGTTGATGAGCGAAACACGCTCCTCCGTTATCCTCATCCAGATTGCACGGTCGCATCGGAAACTCATGGGAAATGGCATTGATAGAGCCAAGGCGGAGATCAATAAAGAGAGTCTTTGGAGACTTGTCAAGAAAACCTGCACTCGTCCAGTATGTGTGTTGTAACAGACTTGGTTTCAGCCTACATCGTTGATTTGCGTTTGTATGTTAGATTTTTTACTTACCGAACCCATCGTTCAAGGCATCCGAGTCAGTGTGGGTCTCTTTCGACGTCGCATGCTCCTTTCATTAACTAACATGATGACGCTGGGCTGTAGGTATGGTGTGGTTTCACTTGGGGAGTGGGTTATTGCCTACTAGAGTGCGCGATCCTGCCTTTAGCTCGTACATTCGTTGACTCATCGCACATGTAGATCAGTGCCTCCCATATTCCAAACCGTGTATGGCTTCAATGTCCAGCAGACCAGATATGTATATACAATAAGGTGAGCCGAATCTATACTAGTTTGGATATGTCACTCATAGTAGGATACAAACATCGGTGCCATCATCGGATCTTTCGCCAACATGTACCAAGATAAACTCTGCAAGTGGGTGTTTCTGAACGTGTTCTAAGTGCAGTTGAAAACGATGGGTCCTATAACCAGGAGTCACGTTGCTCGGAGGCACCAGGAGGCGCGGCTTCACATGACTTGCGTCGCTGTGCTATCCCTCCGAGTCATCCTGACCTACAAGTTGACGCCGGCAACATACCCTGCACCCAGAGTACCCCATACCGCGGCTGCGTCCAAGTGTCTCTAGTTCTGTTGTATCGGCAGAAAACCCTATGAGCTGTGGTTTAATGTTGTGCAGTTCTTGAATAAGCACCGACGCTATTTGCTCTAGTCTGAGGGTGTTGCCTCCAGGAGTTCCGGCATCCAAGTCCGTTCCAGGAGTATCACCGAGTTCTGTCCCTGCGTAGTCAAGCAGGACGTCACTTGCCACTCCCTTGCTACCATCGCAATGTACCTCAGATGACGGCCGAACGTGCTTTCTGGTACGAGAATCAGGTTGTCCTGTGAATAATCAAGTTCCCTTGCAACTCCATCCGCAAGATTGCCGCGCGCACTCACTCGAGTTCAAGTCTATTTCATCCAAAGTCCATCCAACCTGCACGTCATGTTCCGGGGTAATCCTACCTGGTAATATGGAGTCGGATACCAGAGGGGTTTGGAAGGCTGGGAATATGGTTCTCAGATATGAAAAAATTCACAGCATCAACAACAGCGACGCACATTGGCATTCACGCCCAAAGGCTGGCATGTTTCTGTCTTGATTGAAGCAAAGGGTTCCCAGGTAAGTCATATTCCGCATACCCGTCCGACGCTATTTACCCAGTATCATCGCCATAGCACCTGGAAGAGAGTCAACGTCATGATGACGTTGCTCTTCCCGAGCAAGAACGCCGTACAATAGTAGTCGCGATGGCTGAAACGCACTTGGCGTTTGGGCAGGTGGTATATTGCGGCTCGCCACCCCGGACCGTTTGAAGCGATACCATTCTCGCGGTTATGTCGATTGCATATCATATAATTCACCCCTGAAGTTCACTGTAATGTTACTTAAAGCGTCTTGCAGACCAGGAGCCTGGAGTATGGTCATGCAGAAACCCCACTCTGCCCTCCGGGGGTGGCTTATGATCAAGTTGAAGCCTATCATCGCTTCGCACGTCGGGCCCAGGTTCGTGGTCACGTAAAGGTGCGTGGTCGCGTAGAGGTGCGTGGTCGCGTAGAGGTGCGTGGTCGCGTAGAGGTGGCGGTCGCGCAGTCGCTCACCCGGGCTGCAGCGGGTCCGCCGAGCTTATGAATTCTTGGCACTGAGGTTCTTATATAAAAGGTGGTCTCACCGAGTAAAACATCGGAATCCTCTCTAGAAGCTACGGTAACTCGTACGTCCCACTGATGTCAGCCAACGCCGACCATGATCAACGCTTCGCATCCGCATCGCCGACCGCACGGAAGCGGACATCTTCATCTGCTTTGCAGCTCGGACCCAGGAAAAAACCGTGCGTTTATATTTAATAACAGCTGATGATACTGATTTTGCGCTAGGACAACCCAAGATCCTCTTGTTCATCACGGTCGACACTTCGGCCGGGCTGTACATGCATTTTGTAACGTTCAAACTCTCATTAGCAATGGCCTCGTCCTTATGGCTAACGACGAGGACGAAGAAACACTGACAGCTGCGTATGTTCCTCTACTTCGCTCCCGCAAAAAATTGTACTGAACTTTCTTCTGAAATCAAGGGAACGGAAAGAATATACAGTAATTCGAGAGTTGTTTCGAACAGTTACTGGGATCGAGCGTCGGCTTATGGACTCGTCAGAGGAAGAGGTAATGGCAATCGCCGATCTGGTGTGTAAACCACTTGGAGATTACGTGACTCACTAATTGGCTACGGATGTCTTCGACAGATCCAGAAAGGCGCCAACGGTGCTAGGGCCGATGATACCAAGGGTATGAAGGGTGCCATCATCGACTGGATTACCCCTAAGGGCCAGTCGCTCAACCCACACATTCCTCGTAATGCCAAGGCTGGTCGTGGTTTCAACCACGATCGCACTGGAGCTTTGCTTTGTCCCGCTGGCCTCGATTGGGCTAACACTGAGTAACAGTTTCATTAGTCTCTCGATGGCTCATTCTGATGCAATTGTAGGACCCGTGCAAAGCTCGTAAATGGTCAAATTCAAGTGGCCGGAGATCAGTGGCCGATCATGCTATACGCAAACTATACCTATGACACTGAGGACCCTTGGAATGGTCTACTTCGCAGTGGCCTCCTCGTTTCTGTAAGTTCTTATCGTTCAAAGTCATCCATTTTGTGTGCTGAGGACACTCGTTCTGGCAGGCATTCAAGCACATCTTTACATCACCTAGTTCTGTCGATCAGGAACCAAAGGCCACCCGATCCGGGAATGCGCGTATTCATGGTATGCGTTGTGTCACGAAGGCGTCGATTGCGTACGCTGCCACTCAGGTTAGTTGTAGATTTCGACTTTTTTTTCAGCTTTCTTTTCATCCATTCCACAGGCTCGCTTTGCTTTAACATCAGCCCAGGTTTTCTCGCGCACGGATCTCACAACTGACTCCGAGCGTTTCTATACCAGTATTCTTGAGTTGCTCGAAGACCCTAACGAGAAAGATGAGGTGGATCACCTCATGGCATGGTGGAATCGGTAAGAACTCGTTTGAGGTCGCATGTTTTGTCACTAAGCAATGCTAGTAGTCAAGTATTTCCACTTTACACTGAGGTCGAGCGCCTTCCGTCCAAGAACAGCGCACTCGCGAGGATTCGTGAGAAACGCAAAGAAGCTAATGAACGAAACGCAACTGCTGGTGGCGATTACGAGTAAAGTTATATGTATGATCTCATATTCGTACATAAGTAGAGTACTGTTCTCGGAGTCAATCTCGATCATTACACTGGTAGTTATCCCAATACGAGAAGTTGATCGGTGCACATCTGCATGCATCATGGCGGCACAGATTAAGAAAACCACAAAAGATAGACAATAACTGTAACACGTACCATCCCGTCTGGGTGGATCACTTATATCCCACTGATAATCATCTTGTCGTTCAGCGTTGCTGCGGTACCTCTGGTATACACCAGGAAGAATGCTATGGATTACGACATATGACTTCTCGACGTTGTTGGTCACATATTCCATGTAGAAGGGCTATGGTCCACTTGATAAAATATCAAAGACAGACGATAAATGTAACACATACCGACGTGTCTGTGTTGACCGTTGGTATCGCACATAAACGACTTGTCGTGCGGTGGCACTACGGTGGCACTGGTATAGTACACCACTGGCAGAAAGAATGCTGTGGGTTATATTATACGGCTCCTCGACGTCATCGATCATGTACTCCTGGAAGTTAGTACTCACCAGATCTTACCAACCCGATGTGCTTGTTACAGAAGGCAGGGTGTGGTCCTCTTCCCTTGTTGGCCGCGTGTAACAAGTAGCTATTTGTTTCGCATCTGGCGGCAAGTTGACACCGGTCAAGAAATCCATCAAAGGCGGACAATAAATGTAACACATGCCATCCTATGATTGCTTGTAACGTAAACAAGTGTCTTGTCGGGCGGCTGTACTAAGGTGCCTCTGGTACAGACCAAAAAGAACGCTGTGGGTTATCGTATACGGCTCCTCGACATTATCGATCACATACTCCTGGAAGTCAGTGCTCGCCAAATCATACAAATCCGATGTGCTTGTTGCAGAAGGCAAGGCGTGATCACCTGGCCTTGTTGGTCTTGTGCGACAAGTAGCTATTGGTTTTGCATCTGGCAGCATCTTGACGCCGATCAGGGAATCCACCAAAAACGGACAGTAAATGTAATACATAACATCTTGTCTGGGGTGATCGCTTGTAGCATACATAAGAATCTTTTCGTGCGGTGGTACTAAGGTGTCTCTGGTATACGCCAGGAGGAATGTTGTGGGCTACAGTGTGCAGCTCCTCGACGTTGTCGATCATGTCTTCCTGGAAGCCAGTACCCACCATGTCATATACACATGTTGCAGAAGGCAAGGTTTGACCCGACGACTTTGTTGGTCGCGTGTGACAAGTAGCTATCGGTTTTGCATCTGGCGGCATCGTGGCGCTGACATGGAAAACGATCAAAAAATAGACAATGCATGTAACAACATACCGTCTTCTTTATGTTGAACATTTGTATCAGACTGGTAAACATCTTGTCGTCCGTTCTTGTTGTGGTGCCTCTGGTATACACTAGGAAGGTTGCCGTGAATCGTGAATATAAAACTTCCTGGGGTTGTTGGTCACGTGTATGAAAGGTAGAAAATAAATGTAACACATACTGTCATATCTGTGTTGAATGCTCATGATAATCAGACTGTTAATATATTGTCATCTGTTGTTGATGCAATGCCTCTGGAATACAGTAGGAAGAATGATGTGGATTGTGAATATACAACTACCCGGCATTTTTGGTCATGTGTACCGAGTAGGAAGGCATGGTCTACTTAAGCAGTGTGGCAGTGTTGACAGTAATTGTTATGTTTTTGTCATATTGTGTCATATAAGCTAGGTGATAATCATGGTAATGGCTGCCAACTCCCCCAGGGATTAACTGAACTGATCAATTGTTATATCAGGATGATGCAGGAGGGTGTGCATGGCATATGTTATAATTCTAGATAAGGTCATCTCAAACTCTCATTGATTTCCTGATGATGAAGACCACCACGGCGAGTACACCGGTGATGAGCGGAATGGTCAACAGGAGCGCGTACATGATGGCGCCGACCGAGGCTTGACCACGGGGCTCCAACGACCACAGCAACGTTTGGTCGTCAATCA
>JBBPPE010000252.1:0-19777 GCA_038091835.1 Leccinum ochraceum
GACAATTCTACAATCAGCCTGAAAGAACATGGCAAAGATTGATCATGAATTTCAATTTACCTTCTTAATTTCAACCTATTGATCAGAGCAAATATGTGTGATAATATTAGGTCAGACCCTGATCATTAATATCATTGACACATCATCAAGAGCTTGTAGTGACAATAGAATGCCTACAGGATATCTAGCTGACAATTCTACAATCAGCCTGAAAGAACATGGCAAAGATTGATCATGAATTTCAATTTACTTTCTTAATATCAATCCATTGATCAGAACATATATGTGTGATAATATTAGGACAGACCCCGACCATTAATTATCATTGACACTGTGACACATCATCATAAGGACCTAAGGAACTAAGGCAATGTCTTTGTGATAATATTATGTATTTCTGACTGCTGATTTATCATCAAATCACATAGGGGTAGAATAAGGCATGATATAATCAAAATTGCACCTCGCCGATCAGCAAATCACTGTGTGGCTGTACAATGTTGGCAGCAGTTGCTGTCACAGCTGTGACAGAAAGGTCCCCCTTGACAGAGCTGTCACAGTGCTGCCGCAACGCTCAGTGCTCACAGCGCGTACAGAGTACAGCATTACAGCGGTATGGTAATTACATCCTTTAGATTCTTTGTCTTATTTCTTTTCCATTCAACCATTCGAAGAATTTTACAAAGTGATTTATTTTGTAGACTACGTAGTCTATACAAAATATTGTACAATACCGTGACTGGACAGTGGACAAGCACGGCGTCGTCCTATATGACATGTACGTGTCGATTCGGACCCACTCCGAGTCAGCGCACAGGGAGAGGGTGTGGCGGCCGTGTCGTCGTCGTCGTTGCAGTGCCACTCCTCCCCGTCCTCGTCATCTCGCCGTGCCGCGAGGCGATGTCGTCGTCGTTCTCGTCGTCTCCCCGTCGCAGTACCGGCTTACCTTCGTCGTGCCCTCGTCTCCCTGCCGTGGCGTCGCTGTCATCGCGTCGTCGTCCGTTCCGGTGGACTGAGTGCAGAGGGTGAGGAAGGCGGAAGGGTGGTGAGAGCGCGGGAGAGCACGAGTGTGAGCACAGGAGAGGGTGAGGGTGAGAGTGAGAGTCCGTCCGTCCCGGACGCACTGCGCAGGGAGTGGGAGTGGGAGTGGGAGAGGCGGTGGTGAGGTGCGTGCTGATCGTCGTCCGTTCCGGCACGGGAGGAGGGTGGGGAAGGTGAGGAGATTGGAGAATGAAGGGGGGATAACGGAGGGTCCGGGTGACGTATCATTATGATAGTGAATGGTCTCGGCGTTAGCCAGCACTTCTGGACGCTTGTTGGGTAGACCTGGGCTGATAGAATAAGGTTGGATGGCCCAGATTTGTTCGGAGGGAGTTTGAGCAGGAACAATCATTAATTAATGACTCGGATATGGATATGTACAAGTGTTTGCCAGCTGAGGGAGGGCAGGTTGTAACCCTTGAAACGTAAGTGCCATGGTCTTACATATATAAAAAACATAGCTCACACGGAGTTCTCCGAATTCGCAGCCTAGATCCGCTGATTCGGATGACGACACTGGACTTTGAATCGCATGACGGCTGGGAAAGTGACAATTCTGGCGCCGGTGCCGGCGCCGCGATATGACAGCCATAGTACAGTCACCGCGGACCCGCCTCGGATGCTCTTCCTCGCATTGAAGACGATTGACCTGCCCCCTCGCTGGTTGACACGGTCGATGACGGAAAAGGGGAAATCTCGAATTTGCACAATCTGGTTGTCGTCAGACAGACTGATGATGTACAAGACATTTCTCCCATCGCGGAATGCGGTGAACACGGCAAGCCTGCTCTTGGATCATCGAGGAGTGCGTAGGGAAATAAATAAATAAATTCTGAGAGTCCATGCAGGCGCACCAAAGTTGTCCTGGACAGGTTCCGAAATGGCAGCATCTGGTGAGAATACGTGACGCGAGTGAGGTCGGTTTGGCAACGTGAAGGCAAAGGGAAACAAGAGGCAAGCTCACTGGCATCCTGAAACGCGTTTTGCAGAGACACCCGAGGCTCTTTCCATGCTGTGCGTTCGCCTTGTCGGCGTTATCGTCGAGACCGTTCGCGAATTGCTAGCGGCAGGGCATGAAAGAAACATATCTGCGGTCTGCTAGCTTACTTACCTCCATGACCCCGGGCTCTCGGTTGATCTCGTCATAATCGACATATGTTCTGCTTGAGCATTCGCGCTTCCGCTTGCAGATCTGGTCTGTCCCTTTTCTGTACGTCTCATCACCTCTCCGCCATGTCCTCCAAGGGTCAGATCCAATTTGGTGTATGCGGCTGAGAGGTGTAGATCGGTACAAGATACGCGTCTTCGAGTAGAGCGTGACTTTGCCGTGTTTGCTACAGCACGTTCACCTTGTCTATCTGGCTTGGTGGGCTTAATGAGTACACCTTCCCGTCCACATCCGGAGGTCCGATTTAAATTCGTTGCATGCAAAACGCTCACCTTGCCTTCCAGGGTGTCAAATACCTTGCGAACGCTGTCGGGCATCTTCAACGCGGCCGCGCGCTCCCTAGACTTTTCGACCAGCTTGTCCTTGCCATCCGACTCCATCCCGAGCTCCTTCTTGATCCCCTTGAGCTGCTCCATCAGATAGTACTCACGCCGACGCTTGGCTATCTTGCTGTCGACGTCGCGCGAGAGCTTGCTCTGTAGCTGTGCGTTGATGAGTTCCTTCTTGAGCACGAGGAGGGCCTTGCGCAACCGGTCCTCAACGGTCAAACTCTCGAGCACGTCCTGGAGCTCGCCTACGTCACCGCTCGATACGGCCGCCGCAAAGTCGGCAAGCTTGTCCGGCGCGTCGAAGACGTTGGACGCGACCTGATTGATCGAAAAGTTGGTGATCTGATCCCGGAAGAGCGGATTGAGGTGGGCAATGTCCTTGAACACGGAGACGATTTCAGACATGAAGGCGCGGATGTACTGGTGGTCCTTGTTGTATGGCTGCGTGATGAGGTTGTCAACTTGAACGATCGAGATGGCGTGGTTGTGCAAAAAGGACGTCTGAACTGGACCTGTTGTAACGTCAGAATCGAAAAGACACAGCGCAGACGACGTCGTTTACCGGGGGAGCTTGGAGACTTCGTCAGTAGACGGCGAAGGGGGCGGCGTCTCTGGTGGTGTAACCGTCTGCACGTCTTCCGGCGCTACATTGGCAAGTGGTAGATGCTCTCCAGTCTTCGTCAAATCCGTGATCTTTATCCGCCTGTGAGGATACAAAACAGCCGTGAGACCCTCCTCCTTGTCCTCTCTCGACCCCGGGTTGGCCGAAATCACGCTCGTGATCTGCGCGAAAACGCCGACGGGGTGGACACCGACTTGATATCCGTGATGATGTCGCTGTCCATGTTCTCTTCTTTCAAAAGGAACGCACCGAGGTAGGGCTGGCCGCGCTTCGTCTCCTTGATCGCAGCGACGACTGCGGGGTTGCGGACGACGACGGCCTTAGGGCGGCGGGCGAAGGGAAGGGCGAGGACCTGAGGGTAGACTTCCGGGACGGACTGTTTGGAAATTGAGCTCGGCGTGGGTGTTCGTTGAGGTGGGGATGGTGGGGAAGGAGGTTGAGAAGAATCTGCTGAATCGTCGCCGTTCGAAGAGAGGATGAACCTGGGGGAGACGAGCCAGCCGAGGAACCTGCAGGGTCATGACTTCTCTTGCTCGTCGACTCGGGTGCTCCGTGGTCCTCAGGCTCGGGGAGGTCGGTGGGGTCGTCCGACTTGCTGTTGTTCTGCCAGCGTGGCCCGGGGTAGAGTAGAGGAAACGAAGGCTGCGCTCGACAAAATCTCGAGGACGCAAAGGACCTTGATGCGATGGTGTGCAGCGGTGTGGGCTGTCTGGGTGCCAACAGACGCGCACGACACGCCGAGCTAGCACTAAATGAACGTGCAAAAAGCATTTGGAACGCAAAGTCGGACTCGACCTGCACAACCAAACGAACAGAGGTTAGGTTTGAAAAGTATCCACCCACGGCCGTGGTTGCACTCGGGTCTCATGAACGTACTGTAAGCGAGCACAGTGACACGTCGATAGACGAGTGGGGATTGAAATATTGATTCATTGAAAGCCGTTTCATTGAGAAAGCACCATGACCATACTAGTATGATACCATCCTCGCTAATGAATAACACGACATTGTCCCAAGGAGTTAATATCTAATATTTCCACTGCCAAGCTGTGTAGTACTGCTGGCAAGTCGAACGTTGAAGTTGAGAAGCGAGTTTGTGTTGGACGACCTGTGTGTCGTCGAAAAAGAGGAAACCCCGCCTGAACCCAAAGGTAGAATCCATGCTATCAAGTACATCTTAGGGGAGACGCTGTAAGGATCTCGCATAGTCTATCGTTCCAAGCATTGGGCGAATTGTTGTGTAGTTGTTCACTCGAGAAGATCAAGAATGAGGCCGGGGACGGGGAGCTCCCAGCTGAGCTATACGTCAGAACCGTTCGGCAGAAAGCTTTCAATCCGTCCATAGCGAATCATCACATTTCGGAAAACCAATGCATCGCTCGGCGTAGTGATCGGCACCCAATTCAGGTTTCCCTTGGCAATCGTTCTTGTTCAATATTTGCTCCTATCATGATCTTGGGATTGAGTGGCTGGTTGGTTGGTTGGTTGGTTGGTTGGTTGCATACAACTGAGATAGGAAATGCTCCGACGCAGCCGATGCGTTGACGGGATCGGGGAAGATGCCCGGGCGGGTCATCGAGTTTGTCATCTCCAACCAGTTGATATGAGACCTGGTGTATCAAGGTCAGCAACCAGAGAGATTAAGCCGACCAGAGCGTCTCAGAAAGAGAAGTGAATGACGAAACGAAACCAACCAAACTGGATTCGCGGCAGCGATAGGAGACCTGCACGAAACGAAGCGATACGCCTGAAGGTTTGATTGTGAATCAGTACACATCAACTTGTTCATAGCGAACAAGCAACAAACAAGTGCCAAGTTCAGAGCATTCCGACATGAACTTGCCTCACAGACCCCCCGAGTTCACGTTCCTACAAGACCAGCCACTCACACGATCACCATCACGATCACCATCCATTCCGCGTCCACATCCGCCTATCAGACTTCACCATTCGGCACAACCACCGGCCTACAAAGCGCGTCCAAAAACCTTCCCCACCGCTCGCCCTTATCCCGTACCTCGGCCACCTCGACCAGCTGCGCCCTCGTCGGCCGGTGCGCAAGTAGCACCACCATATACTCAGAGAGGTCGTCCCGCTGCCTGATCCTCAGCGCGTTTGTGCCTGGCTTGAGCAGCGACGAGATGTCGAGGGAGCGATCGGGAGTCAGCTACAGGATGACGAGTGGGATGGGATGGGATGGGATGGGATGGAAAACGGAAAAAGTGAGTCGTCGAAGAAAGAATTGCGAGAGAAAATCAACCTAGAACACGTACAAAGAGCGGGGGCGAGAGCGGGATGACGGTCTTTCTCTTCTCGTCGCCGTCACGGATGACGTGCAAAGACAATCGACCCGCGCCCAGATCAATAATTAACTTGAGCGCCGCCTTTCGATAAATCTGCAAAGAGAAAGAGTCAGAGACGTCTCTTCGCGCAGGACTAACTGCATGCCTTGTCGATATGCTTCTTCAAATTCCGCACACAGTAATACTTGATCAACACATCCACGGTCGACGGGTAATGAGCACGTCCGCGAGACCAGATGCTTCCTTGGCTTGAGGACCGAGATACTGGTCCGCAATCACACATTTTTCCTCCGAGACATAGCCACTCGCTTCGAGAACCTCCATTCGATCGAGCAACGGGGCGGGTATTGTGTCCAGAGTGTTGGCTATCGCAGAAACGCGTTGAGTGTACGGTTCTCAAGCAGACACGTCACGTGGGGACTCACCAGTGCAGACAAAAAGAACGCGGGACAGATCGACGGCGACGTCCATGCTTGCGTAGCTTGTCAGATTCCTATCATTCCACCACAAGAAAAACACTCACTAGTGATCCAAAAACCCGTTATTCTGTTCGGGATCCAACATCTCTAACAACGCGCTCGCGGGATCTCCATTGATCCCCCTGCCGATCTTGTCCACCTCGTCAATTAGCACCAGCGGGTTCTCCGTCCCAACTCTCTTGAGCGCCTGAATGATCTTACCTGGGAGCGCGCCTACGTACGTCCGCCTATGACGGTATGACTCTTGATCTCGGCCACGTCAGTCAGACCGCCAACCGAGAACCAGAAGAACCGTCGATCCAGGGCGCGCGCGATGGATTTGCCGATCGAGTTCTTACCGACGCCCGGTGGGCTGACAAGGCAGATGATCTTGCCTTCGACAGTCCCGCGGAGCTCGTCGACTGCGAGGAATTCGAGGATGCGGTCTTTGACTTCCTTGAGTCCGTAGTGGTCTTCGTCAAGTACCTTTTGTGCGTATGCGATGGAGGAGTTTTCCGGAGAATGCTGGCCCCAGGGTATCTAAGGAAGATAAATAAGTACATGTAAATGACAAGAAAAAGAACAGTCCGATGACCTGAGTAAGCCATTCGAGATGGTTGCGGGTCACATTCGCCTCGGAAGCGGCGGCTTCCAAGCCCGTGAGCTTGCTCAACTCCTTCCCTTCGTACTCTCCCGCTTCTGTTCGATGTCCTTATCCTTGAGCTTGAGCTTGACGGGTTTGACACATTTTCAGCAGACGGCGGGCGTGTCGATGGGAGAAGTGTTGTTCCGAGTCAAAGTCGGCGTCTGGAGTAGGCGTTAGCGTTAGCATACGCCATTGGGCAGCTTTGTCGGGGTGGGGTAAGTGTGGTGTGCGCGTAGGGACAACGGAGTCGTGTCGTTGGTGTTCGAGTGTTCGAGTGCTCGCATCACAGCGCCACTGTGACCGCCACTGCAGTGTAACGGTAGAATGAGACACGTATTGACTTGATCTTCTCCTTCAAATGATTGACTGCGGTTTGAGAGGTGGAAATTGAAAACACGTTGTGGAGTTCCTGGAGCGTTTCGTCGAGATAGGCGATTTTGCGAACTATAGTAAACCGTCGGGACTGTCTTGAATAAGACGAAAGAGCAAAAGCGGTCAAAACACACTCAAGCTCTCGTCCTCGGCGCGAAGGGAGTTGACGTATTTTTTGAGGCTCTTATTTTCCTCATTGGATACAGCAGCTTAGCTGGTCGCGCAGTTCTTGTATAACTTTCTCGAGACTCGCGATTTCATCCTCTGCATAGTGAAGCCTCATGAACCTCCAGTCATTCAAGAATAATAAGCTCACTTTGCTGTGCATGCAAGGCTAGGACAATGTCTTCGACATCATCTTTTTCCACGTTCGGGAGCCAGACTTCTGCTCTTCATCGACATCATGCGTTCATGGTCAGATCTAAGTTCATACGCTCTCCACGGCTAAGCTCGGACCACTGCCTGAGCTGCCCGTCCAACCAATTTTACTGGGATCCACAAAATGGAACTGCACGAAATACGTCTACGACGGCTGCAACGGAAATCATGAATCATGAGTGACAGAAACACGAGCGAAAGGTGTTCGAGAACGAACAAAGCGAACCGTCTGACTCGTACCCCTTCGCACACTCTGCGAGCGACCCTGCAAAGTCGACCCAGCCGCTGGCCGAACTTGTGCGGCGTGAGTCGAAGGTCGTCTAGACGCTGGCGAGGCGACAAGCGCCACATCGGGTCATCTGCCGTATGCCCATATCTGATATCTTGAATACTCATAAATTGAATGCGTGTGAAGTATTGCCCCATTCATCAGTAGCGGCCTTATGTGTAGTGCCGCATGAGTCTTCCAACATCCTCAAGAAGGTGCGCGAGGGGCAGCTGAGGGGGTCTGCGAGCAGTGGTGGAGCTGAAGGAACAAAAGGAGTAAGAAAATTGCCATCGAAGAGTAGCCATGTGTTCCGAGATGTGAACCGTTCCTCGGGAGGTAAGTCGAGGTGAGATTACAGACTCGGACGTCATCAGTTGAGAGGTACTGCCAGAGTCCTCCAGCGTTGTTTCACAAGCGGCTATGGCATCGAGAGAGAGGGAATTACAAGGGACGAAGACGCGGAGGACCGGAGGACGAGTCCTTGAGATTGCATATGAGAGATCGTGGGGAGAGCTGGGAATTCGCAAGTCGTGTGGAGCTTTTAGGAGAGGGGAGTCGGAGATGCATCGATAAGCTGCCGCTTACCGAGGAGGCAGAGGACATCTCGGCAAAGGATGTGCGTTTGTGTGTCCTGACAAAAGGATGCGAAAAGTCCTCCTCTGCGGGATGTGGGCGGAGAGTCGGCAAAGGGAGGGATAGGTAGTGGTTGTCGGAAAACGGCTGAGCGCCTCCAGGCAGCCTCGTAGTACCTGAGTGAACGCGGTCCAGTAGGGGGTGGCGGGGCATAAAGAGAAAGCTTCCTCTTGCGTGGTTTGATCTGTGGTTGCGCAGTGGTATCGGCCCGAAATAAGGGGTTGTTTGAGCTTGTGCGCGAGCGTGGGGCACCAGAGGAACGCCGGGCCCTCGAACTATGAATGCTGGAATCAGAAGCGATGGCATCGGATGTCCATGTCCACCCTCGTCCGCGTGCCGCTCACTCTCGCTGCCGCGCTCGCCTTCCATGCTTCCTTGTCTCCGCCCACCGCTCCGGCACCGCCGATATCTAGTCTACGCTAGCCGGGAGATAGACGGACTGTCTGCGCCGCAGCTCGTTTCGTTGCCAACTCTGCTCACCAAGGTCGCCCGTGCCCCTTGCCCTGTCCTGATAGGCTCGTACTCACCATCCGGATCCCTAGGGCCTCTATTGGACTTCGGCGCTCACCGAGACGTTCGTCCTGCTCGCACCCCACGTCTCCTCCTCCCTCCCTCGCATTCCCATACCCACCGCAGAGGCACTCCTCGCATGGATCAAGAACCCAACGAGCCTGAACCTGGACTCCAGCTTGCTCTCCTCCCTCACTCTAGCCAGTAGCGTCACCTCCTTTCCCTCGCGACGGCCATCGCAGGAACAACCCTCGCCATTACAGGTGCATTCGTGCATTCCTCCGCCTCGTAGCCTATGACGCCCTCAGCCAATTCTACGCCTACCCAAACCCTGGGCCCAACGCGTGCGGACCTCCTGTTCTAAATCGTGGAAAAGGACACGCACACGCGCTCATCGCGACTGGACCCTACGCTTTCGTCCGGCATCCTGGTTATGCCGGGTTTGTCCTATTCCTATGCACGACGGGCCTCGCCCTGTCCTATTTCGGCTCGTATGGAACGTCGTCTTGGCCTTTGTCTTGGGCGAGCGCACGCGTCAGCAGTGAGGCAGCGCTTTTAGCAGGAAACGTGAGCGCTGGGATGCGCTCGGTAGCGCTCACGTCGGCCGTCCTGATCACCGTCGCAGCCTTGCGGAGGATCGCAGGGGAAGAGCGGGCGTTGAGAGCACGATTCAAGGGAGAGTGGGAGGCTTGGAGGCGTGTGGTTCGGTATAAGCTCGTTCCGGGGATATATTGAGGATGCTGGTCCTACCAAGAATCGGATGAAGGGGAACGCGTTGGGACAGTACTGGGCAGTTGGATGAACAAGGAGCGTGCGGGGAGAGCAAAAAATAACGAACATAGGAGATGGACGTCGTAGAGAGCGAGGGCCTGCAGCGCGGAGGGATCGCACTGGCTCAAAGCCGCACGATATCCGGGAAGGTAGTGGGAAAGAATGACGTCCCTGATCTCAGAGGAGATGCCTGATGCCCGCACAGGTCGCAATGGAGATCGTCCCATACGGCGTTCCTGTGCATACGTCGCCATGCCTTTGACTTTGAGAGGGGTGCGGCGGTCCTGGGTGGACGCCGCACTCGGCGCCGAGGAACAGAACATTGTCGTAAACGTCACTTATGAGGTGCTTGTGGACGCGTACTACCCGAGGGGGGAAGATGTCATAGCCTGCATGGAGGACGCCCAGGCTGGATTTCGCGCTTCGATATGCTGGAGGAGAGGTATGACGTGAACATCATGACGTCCACTGTCTTTTGCTAGGTTTGCCAATTGATGGGGGTGAGGTCTTTTTTCTTGTGTTTCGCGTCCGAGCGTGAACCCACCCCGCAAGAGCGGTCCTTTTGCCAAGCCTATTCTCTGCCCACGAAAACCTTCAAACCGGCTGTGGCAGCAGTCGACAAGCAATGTGGAGGTGTCGCAAACCAGATCAACTTGGCCTACTTGCCTCAGAAACGGAGTGCAGATCAAGTATAGTATCGGCGTCGTCTCAAACCTTCCACTTCCCAATAGAAACCCCACCTCTCCTCCGAAATATCCGGTAAGATCTGCCACCAACCCGAGGAGGGAATGTCGACGCCCTGCGAGGCAGACGGCGCAACGAGGGCGCCAGCGCACTCGCGTCATGCTCGGACATGAAACCGATAAAGTAGGACAATTTCAGCATGCCCTCCGTCCAGTCAATTTCATACATGCGATGGCCGATACGAGGAGGGATAATAATGAGACCAACGAATTTGACCTCGTTTCCTATAGACTCTAGGCACTTCGCGACCTCGAAAGCAACCACTCCACCGTACGAGTACTAGCCTGCAATGATATAAGGACCTTGAGGCCGAGTCCGTTTAATAGATGCTGTGTACGCGTTTGTTGTGAAAGTACTTAGCGAGGTTCATAAATATAAGGACTTCACCTTGAGAGGCACGATAGGATCAGTCTTCAGCGCCAATGCCCACTTCAATGCGTCGATGTAATTGGCTAGACTCGAGACCGCAGGAAGCTTGAGTATCTGGATGGTCGGAATATCGGTGATGGCGAATGGAGTTCCAGCCTCTCTTGAGACGAATGATGTCAATAGAAGTACCACCCAGCCCAAAGAAGTTGTGCGAGGCAGACACGTGAGCGTCTTTTCAATCTGACTCGAAGGAGTGATAAACGAAGCTTCACTGCCTCGATCAGCAACTCTTCAGCGCGAGCGATGTGTTTCGGGGAGTCCGCCCTGCGGGAACATCGTGATGAATTGAGCACGAGGAAGCTTTCCGAGCGTAATCTTCTCCATCTGTTCAGAGGGAATGGAGATCAAGTGCTGCGGAGGAAGGTGATCATCTTGATGGATATATCGCGTAGTGCACGACGAGTGTCCGCCAGCTGGTGAGAGCAGCATTCCCGTCCAAGTCGAAAGTGAGTGAATGGAAGATGACGAATCCTTCGGTGCGATTTCCAAGAGCACGGTAAGTCGCGGCAGCAAGGAAAGAATGTGTGACGCCTGTGTCGATGCCGGTGGGCTCGGATGTTTTTGCTTGTTTACTGCCAGGGGATACTCCCTTCCACAGTTTGTAGATGCGGCTCTGGCTCAGGAATGCTGTATGTATGAAACGCCGTGTACGATGTGACGTCCTCGATGTGTCCAGTGAGCCTCCCAGTCAGGGAACCATCTGGGATGATACCAACATCACTGGTGCGATACCAACCACCCCTAGCGAACGACGACTTGGTTGCTTCGACGTTGTTGTGATACCGAATAAAAACCATCGGTAAACGCAGTTGCAACTCTCCACTCTCGCCGTCGCACAAACAATCACTCCATCCTCGGGACTGACGCGGACGAGTCACATTTCGCAACCTGTAATAGGAGCACCGAGCTCCAGAAACCCAAACTTGGGCTCGCAAACAGAGACGTGGGCGGGATTGTAGATGCAGCCAGCACTTCAAAGAGCCCGTTAGCATAAAACCCCTTGATAAAACACAACGTACTTATCAAGTCTCGGTCATACCAGATCCAGGAGATATGACAGACAAGAGTTGCAAGGGGTCCCTACAGAGGTTCTCGAGCGTTGTAAGAAAAGCCATCGCAGTCTTGGAACCGCTTCTCCACCGTTGTTTATGCGCTTGATCGTATGGCAAGTCGAAGGTGCCGAACAGATTAGCATTCTTCTCGAGATCCCGGGTTAGCTTGGCAAGAAGGAAGTTCGGAGCAAACATATTATTGATCAATTTTTCGTCAACCAAGCGAAGGAAGCACAGGGAATCGAACAAAATGACGGATGCATGTACGTGGAACTGAGACGCTCCGAAAAGCAACAGAGTAGTGACACGCATCTCTAGCGATCCTCCGATTAGTACGACCGCTGAAAGGTAAAAATAGGTCTCACAGTTTATAACGATGGACTCAAGAAGTCAATCCATAAGCAGTACCCTTGGGGGTGCAGAGTCAAGCAGCCAGGATTGCTCGGTGGGTGTGTACGACCACTTTGGAAAACCCAGACGACCCGAAAGTCAAGAAGAAAATAGCATCATCATCGGGCTGGACAAGACGAGAAACCCAATCAAAAGGCACACTATAAGCCTCAGATGCGATGCGAACCGCAGAGAGAAGGTGGACGTTGAATCCGGGAATAGACCTGACTTGATTTCCGCCTGGCGTGTCGATGAGAGACTCTAGTATTGTTCAAAGTCGGCGTCTGGAGTGTGCATTAGCGTACGGCATCGGGCAGCTTTGTCGCTTTGTCGGGGTGGGGTAAGTGTGGTACGTGAGCGTAGGGACAACGGAGTCATGTCGTTGACGACGGGTGTTCGAGTACTCGCCCATGACAGCGCAACGTGACCACCACCGTAGTGTAACGGGAGAATGAGTACGCCGTCACCGTCCCCATCCCAACGTCCGAGTCGTTGCATGCAAAACGCTCACCTTCCAGTGTGTCCATTCTTCCCGCTCTCCCGCTTCTGCTCGATATCCTCATTCTTGAGCTTGACGGGTTTGACACAACTTCAGCAGACGGCAGGCGTGTCGATGGGAGAGGTTTTGTTGAAGGTCGGCATCGGAGTGGACGTTAGCGTACGGCATTGGGCAGTTTTGTCCGGGTGGGAAGTGTGGTGTGTGCGCGTAGGGACAACGGAGTCGTGTCACTGGCGGACGGGTGTTCGCCCATAACAGCGCAACCAGATCATAGAATGAGTACATCGTCTCCGCCCCCATCCCGACCTCCAATGCAAAATGCTCACCTTGCCTTCCAGGGTGTCCATCGTTCTCTTCATGCTCTCCGACGTGCTGTATCGAGAGAGAGAAATGACCGAAACTTTCGTGGGAGTTTTAAGGTATTACAGATAGACATGGACTTCGGACTAGGACGAGGACAAATTACTGGATTGTTACCGGTGTACATCAACGAGTGAGCTTCCAGTCAAATGCTATCTGAGTGAGCTGTATTCCACCGACTTCCCATCTAGATCATTCCTAGAATTCGTATTCGTCAACAGCGTCCACATCTGCACGATCCCATCCCTCCAGATCCGCATAGTCTCCTAGAACCGACTCCGAGTCGGACTCCTCTGATTCCTTGTCTGGGTCGGAGTCATATTCGTCTGAATTCGAATGCTCAGACCCAAAGTCACCATGATGTAACTCCACAGAGTCTGTCGGGAGCAACGGGGCACTGTCGTGGCTTTCATCGTCTTCCATATTACATTCATTTGAATTTGAAGCTGTCTGGTTCGGTGGTGGAGTCCGAATCGCGGAACTGGACACCGGCGGTGTATGCGAGTACGTGTGTCCGATACCAAGTCCAAAGTGGTACCGCATGATCATATCCCGATCAACAAAGCTACGAACATATTTAGTGAATACTTTGTGTGAACCTCAGGGTCCCGGACTTACCGGTTGACATGATAGCATTTCCAATCATGAGAATCTCCTGCACACTGAGACATTGCAACTCCATCAGTGTGAAGTTGGCCGTCTGTGAAGGACGGGATAACGTGACATGCTCTGAGAACATCTGCGGGGTTGACAAACCCGAACGCATCCTCGTGAGCCATCGGAAGGAATCTGACTCTATCCAGAGAATGTTCATCCCAGCCCAGGGTCGCACTACGGTCTTGCAAGATTTCAAACCACCGCACCCATAAAAAGTCGATCCGATGCGACCGAAAGTTCTTCGATCCCGGCCCGACATAAATGACATTGGCGTGGAAGACTCCCAACACCCGCGCATAGCAAAAAGGATGATTGGAATCTTGACTAGACAACATCATGATATTCCGGTTGTCGGTGCGAGGATTGATGGTATCGAAGTCACGTTGAAGGTCGTACGTAGTATAATTGATTCGAAGTAGGCGATGGCGGTAAATTCTGTTTCCGTTGAAGAGCACATTATTCAGTTGTGACAAACGGAGAGCATCATCGACCGAAAGATCAGTACTAGTTTCCTCATCTGGAGTTGAGGCGTGCTCAAGATTAGCACCCATATCTCGGTGGATGGCTGAGATACGTGGAAGGATATGAACCCTAAGCTTGAGAATGAAATCCTAGGCCGACTCCCATCAGTTCAGTGATCTAGCATGTAAAGACGAGGGCTTACTTTAGCTGCGGGATCCTCCAAGTTAGTTTGCACAAATCTCGTCAGTTCTTCCGGGAAATTCTGCGATTGGCCAATAACATGGTGTTCGTCAGGCTGGTTGGGTATAGGGTCTGCTAGGTGGAGCGCAGCGCGCTTTGCGCGAATGCGATGAATACGAGCTTGCCGTCTTTCTATGGAAGCCATCTGCGACACATAAGATTTCCGGCTGGTTCTGGCGAACCGACTCTTGCTCGTGCGGTGCTCAAGTTCACCCTGCCACCAAGTATGCAGAGTCAATTTCATTCACACAATTAAGATAGGGTACGTACCGCTTGCGTCGAATACGAATCCGTAGTTCCATACATTCTAATTTGTGCCGGGTAATCAGCGAGGGCATGGAGTTTGTAAGTTTGAAGGTTGAGTGCTTTCAGCTGCCGTGTTTGTGAACCGGTTGCGATTCCCTGGCTTGATTTGCCTTGACTCCGTTGTGCTTGTCGTCGTAGTCGGGTTTGAGCTTCACGAGGTAACTCCTTCGTTGCGAAACTGGGACATGTAGCAGAGGAAAAATCACGAACACGGTTACCAAGATCGTTCGTCACGATGTCCAAGATATGGACTGTTTCGTCAGTATGTAAACGGAGCTTAGCTAAACCGTGCCAATGGGAAAGCACAAATAACAAGTGTAGCACTTGAGCATTGTGGGGTTCCGGGAGTAATCCTGAAAATACAGGAATAGAACACTATCCCGCCAGTTTCTGTCACCAAGATTGGTTTCGCAAACAGAAAGTGAAAGTACCCACTTGGAGTACGTCTTCAAAATCTCGTGCTGCAAACTTCTTCGTCTCTGAGACGTTCTTCCGAAATCGTCGAATGGTGTCTCGACCAAAAGTCGGTACCTGACGAAAACTTCTCAAGGTGAGTCAACAGGGCTTAAAACAAGTGTAATTCTCTCACCGGCGATCAAGTTCAGCCAAGGAGGCTCCCTTTAGGCTATCTACCATGCGAAGTAGGTGAGTAAAAATTGATTTCCAAACACCTAGCTCAAATTCATGTAATAGATCAACGACCAGCATAAGGAAGAGATCAAACCCAGTCCGGCCTAGCCGTTCCGAAAATGAATTCTAAACAATAAAGTGGGCACTCGGGCTGTTGACCTCATTCCAAAGGGAGAACACTCACTATTGTTGGGACTAGAGATTCAGGTTTGAGAATCGTCTCAACTTGAACAGTGTCGACAACATATTGTTCCTCGTAAATCAAATGTCGTGCTGACATAATCTTCGCACGTCGGTCTTCGGTGTCGTGGCGCGATAAGACATCCCGTTGCAACATGTCTTCTGTAGTAGCTACATTCTGGAGCTTGTCCTTCGGAGTAAGGCATCTTGGACACGGGCAACCACCAAGATTGCGGATGCTAGCGATGAGCACTCTGAGGCATAGGAGTTTGATTCATTAGTCTGTCTCTGATGAAATGGCATAAATTAAAATGTACTTCTCTGGGTAATCAGCGGAATAAGTAAAAATCCGAGGGAATAGACGCCTCTGAATACCATCCCCACACGTGAACACCATGCCGTGTTCATACGCTTGGAGGAACTCATCATCTAGTATATCCTTCCACTGTGCATGAAAGAGTTCACGATGGCAATGAGTAAGTAAACGCTCACTTGGCGGCTTATCACTTCCTATATGCTCCATCAAGAAATCTTTGAACTCGTCAGGAAGCTAGTTCAAAGCTGTGAGAACCAAATCACCATGAACAGTGAATACGTACCGTCTGGAAATAAGCTGCGTGCGAGCACAGATTCGCAGATGGACTACATCGTTGATATTTCGTCTCATTACCAAAATAGACATATAAGGGCCACAACTTGGCATCGCCGAACGAAGTCAAGTGGGTGGCATCAGACCAGAGCATCAACGCAACGATGCGCCGAGGTAAGGTGCAATCTGAAGGCATATCTTGCAATTCATGGTGAGCTGTAATGAAGGCTTGAGAATAGAAGAGTTCACCGTAAACGCCAATGTCGTCATCCACAGATGAACGTTTCCACCGCAAACGATAAGGCTCGAACCGAAAGGACCGACAGCGCAAAGGGTCCGAGAGTTTGTCGCGGATTATCGAAAGAAGAGGTCGGCGGTAGAAACCAGAAATTGTGTAGTCCCTCGGACCTGGATGTAGAGAGCGTCGGGAAAACGGAACAGAGATTGTGATGTTTCTCTGCTTCCAACCGTCCTCCTCGGGTAACCAGTGTTGCGAGTCTAACTCGCCCCTGCGACTTGAGGATGCTCCGAAGGTAGTATGAGCATCTAAGCGGCCAAGATCACGGTCAATTGCAGTCCAATTAGTCCACCGCAAGTCCTCAGGACGGAAGTCCACACTTCCGATGATCTTGACGAGCCTTTCGAAACCTGATTTGGACTTCTGAACGCCCTGGTTCCAATACCAGTCACCTATAAGCCACGAATTCTCGTTGGGATATGGATGGAAGGGATCTGAGAGCTGAGAAATCTCGGCGGCGACTCCTGATTGAGGTACCAGAGGTGGGTTACCGCACTCATTCTCCGGATCATTGATGGGAGTACAGTTCAGATCGTAAATGCGGAACAATCCGAAAGAATTTATTTGAGTGACCAGCGTAGCGCGGTCTTGCTGCTGGGGAAGTTGGACACTCCGGCGCGCAGTCGCCGAGTTCAATGATAGGTGGTCTGGGATTGGCTGAACAACAGATAGTTGGGAGCCCGAACTTGTAGAAACTTCGGACTGAACCACTGCGTCCTGTGGAGGTAACGGCAACGGCGGTTCTGGGAGTATATCCCGGAAACGTTTCGGAAGTCGACGCTCGGCTCGCCGGCCCCGACGAAGAGATAGTGGTAGCGTGTCGTCTTCAGTTTCAGCCTAGATACCGTGACCAAATCCTCAGATATCTGCTTTCCTCGTAAATCGAAATGAGAATTGGAGGTACATACCTCTGCTTGATTGGGCCCTGGATCACATGCTTCACTGTGATTTGCAGTTGAGGAAGCTAGATTGGACTGCGACCCAGAAGGTATGCTAGCGCTGCTTGTAGTAACTTAATTGCGGCAGCACGTGCCCGTCGTTTGAGCGAGTCTTTTAAAAATCACGGATTACTCGGTACATACCATCAACAAATGCGTTTGGACTCAAGGACTCTGTAGAAGACAGTCCCTTCGAGAATGAACCTTCGACACGACGCTTCTTGCGGAGATGGGCTTCTTTGGCCTGCTTGAGGGCACTTGCCAGTCGGTTCTTCCCCTTTTGACAGCTCTTCTTGTGTCTCGTAAAGGCCCCAGCATTGTCAAAAGAGCGACCGCACACACACTCTTGGTTCGAATTTAGTAAAAGCGACATTAGTAAATGAAGAACCGAATGCGGCACACTGAGCATTGGTAAGTTGACACGCCCACAAAAACAGAAACAAACACGGCTAGTCCAGATCGGCCCATACGTTCAAGATGTTATCGATGACAATATAAGTTGTAGATGGTGATAAGCACATAAGAGACTTGTGGGACCAATGAATGAAAATCCCGAATACAGAATGATGAGGTTGAGGTTGTGTGATGAGAATTGAATGAGTGCGTCGCTCTTCCATAAGTAGCATCTCGGAAGACCTCCAAGCTCCCTTATTCATTTCTTACATTCGTCAGACTGCTTTTGTCCGCAACCCTAGGTTGTACTCTCCATCACTGCTACGTCGTACTGCTTCATTCTCAGGAACTCACCTCTTCGTGTTGGCAGCGGTGAAAGCTCTGATAGGTCCTGATTCTCGTGCCTTTCCCGGGCCTGTGAACGACGATTTATCCAATGTACTCCAAATTGTGGTTCCCCTAGGCCAACGGTATCATCGATGTTCGAACCACCGAACTGGACGTTGTATAGGGGGCCTTGCGTCGTGCAGCCTCCTCCCCAGTGATGAGCTTGACGACGGAACTTTTTCCGACGCAAATTTCCCCGAAAAGTACGACGTTGATGGAACAAGATTCCGTCGTGGACAATGTATCGGAATACAAGTTGAGGTTGGAAGGAGAAAGATTTGTCAAGGGATTTCCGGAAGGTTGCAACCCATCTACGTGGCCTGGCATGAATCGCCGGGTATGCAAAGGTTTCGACTAGAGCAAATGCAACAGACAAAAATCAGCGGGGGGTGATGGCAACCACTCTGAGAGAGTCAGGAGACGATACGTTGCCATGATCAGCTTCGATCTCTAGAACAAGCTAAATCGATCGTGATTCGGAATGCGAACACATGAATAGCTGAGGAAAGCACACCTGTAATACTGGGCTAGCTACTTTATTGGCAGCCAGTGCCCTGACTGCATTTGCGTCGAGTCTATCTCCCATGATCCGCAGAAATTGGTCGGCAGCATCGCGAAACGAGCCAGGAACTGAAGCGCTCGAGGCATTGATTTCTTTGCCTTTGTCCGTGGAAAAGACAGACGTCATCTGGCCCTGCTTCGCCTTCCATGAAATACTCTTCTTAGATCGTACGGACTTGCGAGCCGAGTCCTCCGGAAGTATGGTTGGACACAGCAAAAGAAGTAAAGAGCGCAGCACGTGCGATGCAAATGGATCCATGATTAGTGAGGTGATGTTTGGTTGAAATTCCTGTGGAGGAAAGTCAACCCATATGACTACGGGTGAAGCAAACCATTCACTTCACATATATCTAGAACAAGTTGTGTGAGTGTCCTCAGCTCGCCGTTGTCCTGGGAAGAAGGGATATCTGGAAAGATATCTTTTAACCTGAAAATGACCTTCACCATGATTGTTCCAAAAAACAAAGATCTCATACCTCTCGAGAGATTGTATCAACAGCAACCGATAATAATGTTTGGCAGACATGCGAGGCAAATCTGTGCTTGGACAGTGCTTCAAAGCTGTCTCCGATAGGTCAGCCTGTGCCGCGAGTATGGAACGGAACCAGCACCCACGAGCCGCTCAGTCTGTCCACAAAGACTCGTAACACGAAGTCATCCATTGAATGTACCATTCTCTCCAGTATAACAGAACAGTCTGGATCCGTAGCAAGTTGTTTCGCTTTCCCCGACGTCTCACTAAGCGCGGCCATAAAGAATACGCGTTTGGCTGCAGGAAAACAATGAGCGTTGGATGCCGAGATACAAAGGAGACACGCACCTTCATTGGAATCGAGGTCAGCACCCTCATCTTATTGTTGGGTTCGGTCTTCTTGCCAAGATTGAATCTGCTCATCAACAGTGCGGAAGTAGGCCTTGACATCCGGGTCAACGTATCCGAAAGGTGCTTCCGGGTGGGTGTCCTCCGATGGTTTGGGGGCAGCTACTATCCAAGATGGCTCGCCAGAGTCATTGGGGCGGTAATCTTCTCGGACTGGTTCTTGAGCCTCTGAAAAGCCTTGTTGTGAAGACTTTTTATGTTTCTTTCCGCGCTTTCGAATCTCTCTGGGCATCCTTGATGATGGTCTAGCGCCAAGTGTTTTTCACCGCCCAAATAGGCAACC
>JBBPPE010000253.1:0-19720 GCA_038091835.1 Leccinum ochraceum
CACGTTACATGCGTTCGGGCCTGTCCACCGAGAGTGATACCGACACGCATCATACGAACAGGCCAGTCTACCCCTTGTCATACCGAACACGTTACGTGCGTACGGGCCTGTCCACCGAGAGTGATACCGACACGCATCATACGAACAGGCCAGTCTACCCCTTGTCATACCGAACACGTTACGTGCGTACGGGCCTGTCCACCGAGAGTGATACCTACACGCATCATACGAACAGGCCAGTCTACCCCTTGTCATACCGAACACGTTACGTGCGTACGGGCCTGTCCACCGAGAGTGATACCGACACGCATCATACGAACAGGCCAGTCTTCCCCTTGTCATACCGAACACGTTACATGCGTACGGGCCTGTCCACCGAGAGTGATACCGACACGCATCATACGAGCAGGCCAGTCTACCCATTGTGATACCGAACACGTTACATGCGTACGGGCCTGTCCACCGAGAGTGATACCGACACGCATTATACGAGCAGGCCTGTCTACCCATTGTCATACCGAACACGTTACATGCGTACGGGCCAGGCCACCGAGATACCTACCTACTCATTGTCATACCGAATACGTGAGATGCATACGGGCCTGTCGACTGACAGTCATACCGAACACGTTACATGAGTACGGGCCTGTCATCTGAGAGTGATACCGACCATACGAACAGGCCTGTCGACTCATTGTCATACTACCGAATACTTGAGATGCGTACGGGCCTGTCGACCGAGAGTCATACCGAGTACTATTGATGCGTACAGGCCTGTCTGTCACGC
Organism: Leccinum ochraceum; assembly: GCA_038091835.1. Classification (NCBI taxonomy): domain Eukaryota; kingdom Fungi; phylum Basidiomycota; class Agaricomycetes; order Boletales; family Boletaceae; genus Leccinum; species Leccinum ochraceum. The sequence goes on from JBBPPE010000253.1 coordinate 788, forward strand.
TGTCAACCAAGAGTGATACCGACCACTAGTCTTACACATTGTTATACAGTCTACTTATTGTCATGCCTAAGACAGCGTACTTAGTCCGATACCGAAAGCTTAGAATACGAACAGGCCTAGTGACCGAATGTGGGGCCGAACACTAAGAGTACTTGTAATGACCTGTCCACCGAGAGTGATACCGAGGAGTGATACCTACATATCAATCAACAGCTAATTAGACCGAAGATGGGAGTGGGCATGGACAAAGGGCTACCTGGCGAGGACAATAGAGTATATGCTTTGGTATGTAGGACGATCAAGCCGAGTACTGCAGGTACATTCATTCGGACACACCGAACCTCACTAACATAACTGTAGATACATTGACCAAGCATCCTACTGAGCATAGTACTGAATAAAATTTAACGTAGACAAGATCGTTAGCTGTCTTTCCAAAATCTCCCTCCTGCGCTTTGATGCATCGATAAATTCCGTCGAAGTGGCAGCGATGGCCAAATCAATGCTCTTCGGAGCATACTCATCGAGTCGACGTTTGCGAGGAGGATCGGTGAATACTGGGCTGGAAATTACAATGTCGTTGATATGAAGGTTGGCAAGCACTCACAATATTCCGGAACACCGACGACTTGCACCCCCGAAATTTGTAATGCTTCGTCGGCAGGTCCAAGAACTTCGGCATTGTTGACTTAGACATCACAGACTCAGTCAATGCAATAACAAAGTTTACGAAAGATTGAACTCACCTTCTCTATCCAGAAGCTTCTGTATTCTCTTTCTCCACAGCTTTCGGTGTGAGGGGTGGAGAAGAGAGCGTGCCGATGGGACATCGGCATCAATGTAACTGCATTGATCATCTTCGTTTTCTGGAGATTCATCTTGCATATCGACATCCGATGAGTTCTCGGGAGAATGGCTCGGGGTTTGGTTACCGAATGTGCTGGGGATAGAGGGTGGGGACGGCGTGGAGCTCGATGCCAGGGAAACAAACCGGGGTGCTTTATGAGCCATGGAATTGGTGGAGGGCGTGCCCTGGGGTGCCGAGGAAGGATTCTGAGCCTGTTGCGCGAAAGGGAGACGAATGCGAGAAGGGAGCTGATAGGGAGGTGGAGTGGGAACCCGCATGCCGGCGAAAGGGTTCGGAGCAGGTGCGGAGGGATGGAGTGGGCCAGGGGACGTGAAGGGGGGAGGTGTTGCTTCGAGCATTCTGGCCGAAGGGTTCGAAGCCAAAGTTGGAGAGGGAGCACTTTTGCAAGTAGGGGGCCTAAAAGGAGGCGGTGTGGGAACGCGCAGTCCGGCGAATGGGTTCGGTGTCGAGTTTGAGGCAGCCGACCTCATTCGGGAAGGTGGCTCGAAAGGAGGAGGGGTGGGCACGCGCATGCCGGCGAAAGGATTCATTAGGTTCGGTGGTGAATTTGAGGCTGCCGACCTCATCCGGGAAGGAGGCTCGAAAGGAGGAGGGGTGGGCACGCGCATGCCTGCGAAGGGATTCGGTGTTGAATTTGAGGTGGTCGACCTCATGCGGGAAGGAGGTTCGAAAGGAGGAGGGGTGGGCACACGCATGCCGGCGAAAGGATTCGGTGTTGAATTTGAGGCAGCCGACCTCATGTGAGAAGGAGGTTCGAAAGGAGGAGGGGTGGGCACCCGCATGCCGGCGAATGGATTCGGAGGAAGCTGAGAGGCATGGGAACGCACCCTAGAAGGAAGTTCATAGGGCGGAGGGGTCGGTACTCGCATGCCTTCGAAGGGGTTTGTTGTATGGTCTCCGAACCTCGATCCCCGCCGTGGAGTTGCTGGACCTGATGCGGAATGGTGTATAAGTATAGTATTGATGGCTCTCTTAGCCGAAATTGACTTACGATGGTCGTTGGTTGCGTGAGCAAAAAGGGTATCGGCACTGGAAGATGAACCAGCCGAGGTGTCGGTTCGGTCTGAAATCGTGTGAACAGAAGCTAGAAAATCCAGGTTAAAACGTTACAACACAGGATGGAAAGAATTCATACCGAGATGTGCAAATCGAACTTGCTTTTCCATATTTATTCCCACGAATACCGAGGTGATGGGTGCAGTCGACCAAGAATGCCGAGACCGCGACGGCCAATTCGAACCTGCTTTTAAGCTAACCCTAAGCGACCACAGTCCACCAATGCCGAACTGAAGTCCATGCCGATTGTAGTAAGTCCACATCGCAATGTGTGGAGTTTGATCGGCATCAATACACTAATTGCCTACGCGGTCCACACAGACTCGGAGTCCACACATCAACAATGTGGCAATTTAATCACCGACTTGTGTACACGTCAAAGCGAGGATGGAGCCGAGACGCTCGGCTCGGCTATTTTGGACGTGGAAACAACACGACAGGTCCACCACGAAAGCGCCGCGTCGGTCTTTCTTTCTGATCTTTTCCAAGTCTTATCCTCCTCCCACCAGCATCACCATGGATTCCTTCACCTGCCAGCCAATCGTCAATGATGCCAGCGACAAGATTCTCGCCATAATGAAGACCAAGGTGCTTCAGCCTGTGGGGAAGAACATCAGCAAATCCCAACAAATGCCACAGAAACCCACAGAGATCCACAGAAACACCACTGGAACCACAGAACCCCCAGAACCCCACAGAACCCCACAGAGATTACCACTGGAGCCACAGCAACTCCCAGAACCCCACAGAACCCCACAGAGATTACCACTGGAGCCACAGCAACCCCCAGAGATCCACAGAGCCACAGCAACCACAGCCACCTAGCTTCCCAGAACCACAGAACATCCCAGCATACCAGCACTCCCCAGAAGTTACCAGACCCACAGACACCCAGCTTTGTAGTGGACAGTATGACTAACCAATGGCTTTGCCAATATCCCTAACCCAGCCTAACATTGATTTGCCTGATACTAACGCCGATATCCCTAACCCAGCCTAACATTGTGTTGCCTCCTAACCAGGACTAACTATTGATTTGCCTGATACTAACGCCGATATCCCTAACCCAGCCTAACATTGTGTTGCCTCCTAACCAGGACTAACTATTGATTTGCCTGATACTAACGCCGATATCCCTAACCTAGCCTAACATTGTGTTGCCTCCTAACCAGGACTAACCAATATTTACCTCCTAACCCAGAATAAGAAAATATTCCTATGATTGACATCCATGATCACCCATTTTTTCCGATTTTTCCCACCACTCATGTAGTAGTGTAATTGTACAATGATATCTTTATTGGTATACATTATGAGTGATCCATATTTCTAGAATATTCTACAGATATAGAATGTCTCTACAGATCCCACAGAATGTACATAGATCCCACAGAGATTTCCAGAACCCCACAGAAGCCACAGAACTCCACAGATTCCCACAGTCTGCTCTACTTTCCCACAGTCACTCACAGAGACCCACAGAGCCACAGATTCGAACCACAGAGCCACAGAACTCCACAGAGCCCCCAGACTTTGGGTCACTGGACAGAGCTGCCCAGAGCTGTCCGGACCAAGCTGGGGGTTCTAGGGGTCTGTCCAGCACTGTCCAGCACTATCCAGAGTATAGGGGTTTGCTGATGTTGGTACCCACAATGGCATCTTGATTGATCATGTCATTCAAAGAAGGAGAACCAGCACTGTGATTAATGACCATGTGAAATTTGTCAGAGTGAGGCTTTGGAATAACATGGACAGGTACGCTATACATTCCAGGGAGAAAGTGAGGACCAAAAAATGGGGAGAAATGCAAGGCCGCTTCTTCTTCTGCAAACTGGTGACGAATGAACGCACTGTGTTCATCACATGATGCTGGTCTGTTAGAGTAGTCACGCATGTCAGAAGATCCATCCTGCAATGTATTTGCCCAGGGTCAGAAACCCTGGCAAAGGGCATGATGATTGAATCAATGAAGCGATGATTGGGATATGTGGCGAGCAGGGCCTCAAAATGGTCAACATTGATAGGAGTGGACGGCAAGTCCCGTGGTTGTATTTTTGACAAGCTTCGGCCCATTGGGAGCAAACTTGAACACTGCCGGTGCGCCCTTTTCCAGTTGACCATGCAGGTGCGCCAATGTTGTATTAATTTCCAGATGGCAGGAAATGGGCTGACTGCAGGTCGGCGAAGTCGTTGAACTGGTTGAAGAGCAGGCTTTGACAGTTTGTGACTTGCTTGCGGACTGCTTTATCAAATTGGATGACATGGAAGTAGTGTTTAAAAGTCTGGTCCGGTCCTGGGAACTTCCTGATATGGAAAGAACTGGACTGAGACCAAAAAGACTGCAGGACCAGTCTTTTTCGGACCAGTCTGGTCCAGTCTTTCAAAAAGACTGGAAGACCGACATATTGAAAAATACTATCAACGCTTGGCTTCCTGCCCATATTTTCTTTATGTAAATCGGTTCAGAGACCGTCCAGATATTAGTATTTTAAAAGTACATGTCATTCTCAAGTTGATGGACTTACAAAACCCATTTTGAGGTACCAGATTGTGGCATAGGAATCGAGCTTAGTGATGGCTGTACCAAGTCTAGCCAGGTGTGTCGTAAAGATTTGGATGCTTCTCCCACTTCCGAGGGTTTGGAATGACAGTCGAGACACTAGAGGTCCAACTTGACTTTCTTTTGACACACAGGTGTGGAGGATCTGTAAGACACTGCAGAAGAGTCGTCCAAGGACTGAGATGATTCAGTAGCGGAACTTGACTCATCCCCATTATCATGGAATGGTCTGCACTTGTGGGACGATTTGGACATGCCTTGGTCTGCCCCTCCATTTGGGTTGGCAACTGACTTTCACTTTCCTCCCCTAGATGAGCAATGAGCATTGGCTGACTCTCTTTCTTTGGCCTCCGCTGACTCCTTTTCTCCATAAACTCAATCAATGTCAGTTTGTTCTTCAACATCTCAATTTCCTGGTCAAGTGTGACCACTGAGTGTCTGAGCTTGCTGCATGCAACTCATTCTGATCGTGTTCAAGAAAGTAGAAGTACTGGTGGAGAGTTTCTTGTTTGTTATCATCTAGGAGACATGCTCCTGCAATGGCGAGTGGGATTGTGGTAGTTGCAGTGGGTCTGTCTACTCTTCCTTGTTGGAAGTTCTCGAGTGCACCAATGCACTCATTCTCTAACTCGGGACGTGATCCAAAGTCGAGATCTCCTGGGTTACCCAAGGACTGTGCAGACATTGCGGTTTGGTCAGAGTTTCCAGCATTTCCGGTTCTGGTGTTACTTGACATTGTGCATTTGACATCAAGATGGTTTGAGCAAAGAGTGCAAACAAAAGGAGCTCAAATGGTCAGATGTGTATATTGACCGGACAACAAGATGAAAGAGAGTGAGAGCAAAGTGAAAAGAGCTCCTAGGATAAGAGGAGTTATTGAGATCACGTGTGCTGAGTCACGATCTCTGGTTGAAACACCCATGGTCCATTAAATTTAGTAAAATAAATAATACTTCACTTCATTTTTGACTTTCTGAAGTCACATGACCCACTTAGTCAGCATCACATGACCAATTACATCAGCTTGATCTTTCACTTTCTTTTCATGTTACATGACCTGCTTAGTCAGCATCACGTGACCTGTACCTTTATTCTCGCGCTAGTTGGACACTTACCATATTAAGTTAGCATAGCTTATCTGGACCAGCCCTAAGCTGGCCTGTGTGCACCTGTCAGTAGTATAAATACTTGAATGCAACAACTGAACAAGCCAGTCTTGTTCTTGTTGGATTCCCTCTTGCCTATATATTCCCTTCCTTTGTCTGTGCTTTTGCTGAGGTGCCATAGTCCTTATTGGATTAGAGGTTGCCTTCATTGAGTTGCTATGAAGTCCAAGTACACAGTATGATTCAACATCCAATATCCAATTCAATTTCTTATTCAGGCTATGCCAGTAGAGGCTAAATAAATTGAGAATATATATATTTGATACAAAGTTTAAATATGCACCACAAACAATTCTCATATATAAGAGTTGACATATTCAAACAAGGATATTTAGGGAATGTTAATTATTAGACAGTGACAGTCAGACTATGCCACATATATATAAATAGAGTACTACACAACATGTATAAACCCATTAGACATCATAGTCTTTCCTATGTAGTACTATATAGACACTTGAATTCTGGACTGGAACTACCACAACAATAGTAGCACACCATATCAATTGACTATATGTGCCACCAAAGAATTGGTAGTACTTCAAAGTAAGCTTTAGTAATTCATGATGTATACAACCAAAGACACAGTACTACTAGTTGTGGGAGAGGGGTGATGTGATGAAATGCAACTTCTGAACAGGACCTTTCTTTGTAGCAGACAAGAGTGATGATTTATATTTGGTACCTTAAATGGCAGAGGAAGCAATAGATAAGGATGGGAAGGTAGGCTGCCTGGACTTGAGCACAGACCAACTTGAAATTTTTAAATGGAGATCTTCTTTAACAACTGGCTGTGAGGATGGAGGATGGAAAAAATAGGGAAGTTGCTATGGTGGAAGGGAGACAGAAAAATTCTGCTCTCATCATCCAGGAAAACAGATATACACAGACCATTTGTTGACTTGCACATGCTGCTACAGCTTGAGTAATATGCTGCAATGATTCCAGCATTGTAATTCTCCATTTAAAACCTACAATGAGTCATTGTAGGATTTATGGTGTTGGAGTTCAATCAATGTAGTCTGTATTTAGTAACTTAAGTAATCACATTTGTTTTTACTCGCTTGTAGCTGTACTGTACCTCAATTGACTCTAACCATAGTCCACTGAGAGAAGATAGCTTCATATACTCATTACTACTGACTCTGACTCTGACTCCGACTTCAAGTAATGTTGCTGCTGCTCAGCTAACTGTGAGCCAGCTTTAGCTTATATCAGCTGTGGCACATTTTGGCTCATCACAGCTTGGCTTGCAGCTTCAAACTAGAGAAGCTAAAAAAACAATACACTTATTCTGCATCTCAAGTAAAGCCTACAACAACAGTGTATGTAGACTACTTGTATGAACAAATAGTTTTGGTATCTCGAATGTGACAAAAGCTATTGAACAAATATAAACAACATCCAAATATAAACAACATCACCTGTGGGTGCCCTGTGACCACATCCGGCAGATCGGGACTCTGACAGTCCAATGTGCGATCATGTCTGAGCAATGGCCTTTCTTGAAGTGATAGGTGACAGGCAGCTATCACTTGCATAGCTACATGTGGCAGTTCAGCAACTGACAAAAAACATAACAAGTTAGAGAAGATTTTCCACCAAATAGGGAAACACAATGCACTTTTTGGTCTGAACTGTAGATGGTGTTGTGGCAGGCTCGCCTGACACAATATGATCTCTAGGTAGTCTTGATGGGCTCAACACTGAGATCTTAGAGCATCTCCACATCGACTTCGCCAAGAAAGCATATACTGCAACTAGCCAAAAAGACTACACCATCCAGATGACCAGATGGCTCCAGTGGCAAGAGGTGATTGACTAGTTCAGCAATTACCAAGCTTTGTGACATGGGACTGGTTCATTGGATGCCGAATCCTCCCATTCAAGCGATTCAGAGCACCATTCCCTCACCAATATCTTGGACCTCACGTGGCGCCAGTACCTCACCTATCATCCCGTTATCGAATCACTTGCCAGCCATAGTTTCCCAGGAAAACAATACATTATTTAGAACAGCATCATGGATCTCTTTATTTCCTTGAAGCACTCAGAGTGTTTGGCGACACCCTGCCTTGTGGGTACCAATACTTTGAACCCAACGTCAATGACCATGTTTGATATTTTCAGCAATGTGGTGCTTGTTACAAAACCAATGGAGCACATAGGAACAAATGTGAATTTGAGGATATGCTCACACCCACAATGCTCCAATGGAGTTTGCAAGCCACTTACACTGGCCATATATGACACTGTCCTTGTGGATGTCAATACAGAGCTACAGCAACAACAGGGTGGACTGCATGGTACATTGATCTCAACTTGAAAGTCATTGTTTTTCTACCATCATTTAACTGTTTTGACAGGTCTACATGTGGCAGAAGTCCATGCCATCTTTACATTACCATTGCACCTAGGCAATTATCCTCATCCCCTTGCCTACATCCACTGGTTCAAGCTCATTTAGACTTACAATAACAATATGAAGATGTTTCATATTAACTGGTCTATGAGGCAGCGGCTTCCTAACAAGGAAGTTATTCCAGTGCATCAAATAGTTCTAGTGTTTTAAAGTCCAGTCTGGTCTGGTCTTTTTGCTCTTTTTGGCACAACTGGACCAAGACTGGTCTTTGAAACTTTAGAAATTTGGTAACCTAGACCAAGACCATAGGAAACCAGTTGCTTGTGGTTGCACATGCAGTTGCAACCAGTCCTCCATGAAGAATTATATTATTATAGTGATAAACTTTGGGTTCCAAGGAAACTCCACTGTAATGTGATAACTCAATTCCATGATTGCCCAATCTTCAGATACAAAAGTACTGAAAAGACATAAATAAGACTTCCTCACATGGTACTACTCTTGGCCTGGAGCTAAGAAGGACATACAGAAATATTGTAAAGCTTGTGAGTGCTGTGTGCAAATGAAACTGACAAACCTTCCGCCAGCCAGAAAGCTACAATTGTTAGAAGTCCCAAAGGGACACTGGAAAAATGTGTCAGCTGACTTCATCACTAGCTTCCCATTGTCACATGGCTTTGTGTTAGTAGTGGTAGATGGATTCTCCAAAGAAGTGGCCTTCATGCCCACCATGAAAATAATCATGTCAAAAGGAACCGCTGAGCTGTACAGAGACTATGTATAGAAGCATCGCATCATGGACTTTCTAATTCACTTATTTCCAATTGTGAACCCCAATTTTCCAGTCAAATGATGGTTACCAGATCTGCTCAAATTACTAAAAATAGAGAAGATGTCCATGGTATATCATCCCCTGACTGATGGACAAATGGAGCACATTAATTACAAACTTAATCGATATCTCCACCTCTTCACTGCAGAAAAACAAGATAAATGGGTCGAATAGCTTGCCATTGCTCAGTTCAATTTCAACAACACTTGCTCGTCTGCAACTGGCTTCACACTCTTCCAGTCGACTAAAATATTTGCCCCTCGTCTTGGTTTTTAACCGACATCTGTAAAGGCTCTAGCAGCAAAGAAGTTTGCAGAAGACATAAAAGCCCATCTAGAAAAGGCTAAAGATGTGGTTCAGTGAATACACGAATGAATGATGGCTACACCAGAATACAAAATCAGAGATCTTGTTTGGCTCAGCACTGAACATCTCCGAGTCGCTCTTGACGAGTGCCCATTGCATAAATTAATGGAGTGCTGGATTGGTCCTTACCACATCATAGAAGTTCATATGAATAGCATGGGATTACTCTTCCCAAAATCTGTGAAAGCTCGACACATCATCAATGTCTCTCAAGTCAAACCCTATACTGAGCCATTGCCTGGACAATCTGGACCTATACTTGTCAATGATAAAGGTACTGAAGAGTTTGAAGTCAATTACATTGTTGATTCTCGCCCTATTGGTTGTGGATTTCAATATCTGGTGCATTGGAAAAGATATGATGGTTGAAAATGAATCGTGCCCTGTTTGATAGTTTTTTTTTTCCACTCCTATCATTAATTTCACCTCTATCTGGTATCTCAAACCTAGAAAGGAGGTAATGTTACGTTTCTTCATTTTCTTAGTACACATGTGCACTAAATTCAGTCATGTGACCTACTTAGTCAGCCATTACATGACCTCTTTCAACCTTATAACTTTCTCTTTCTTTACTTTCAACCTCATGTGACCTGCTTAGTCAGCATCACATAACTTGTACCTTTATCTTTGTAATACTAGTTGACACATTACCATAATAGTTAGCATAGCTTATCCAGACCTGCCCTAAGCTAGTCTGTGCACATCTGTCAGTAGTATAAATACTTGAATACAGCAGCCAAAGAGGCTAATCTCAAGAAGATGGTATTTCTGAGCTGGGGTTCTAATGGAGCCTGCTTATTGATTTTGATCCTGATACCAAAAATGTGCAGGGCACCATCCTGTTCATGTTCCTCAATCTCTTTTGTGAATATTATCAACCAAGAAATGGCTTCATGCACACATTGTTACACAACTTAGAATCTCTGATCTATGTCCTTGTGGGAATATGTTCTCTCTATCAGGCATCAGACAAGGTTTGCAAAGACATGGCTGATGATCAAGTGCACACATATTGAGCCATGGATCTTGGTGAAGTTGCTTTCTGAGGTGTCTAATCTCTATGACACTGAGTTAGGTCAGCTCTTGTCAAAAAGTGTACTTGAATATTATGCCTTACTTTCAGCCAATGATACCTCTGGTCAGAACCAGAGTCTATGATCTAATCTAGCAATCATGTAATTCCTGAGACAATACTATTTTTACTACTTGTGCACTCTGAGTGTCAAGGACATTCTCCTGCAAGCTTTTGACACAATCCAAGAGGTAGTGTTTAAAAGAAAGTCCAGTCCTAGGACCAACAAAAGACTGAGAACTGGACTGGACCAGACTGCTAGGACTGGTCCTAATTAGACTGGTCTTTTCTAAGAATTTATTTAGAACCAGTCCTGGTCTTTTTGTTTCAGGAAAATCAAAGGACTGCAAAAAGACCAGTCCAGACCAGCAACTAATGTTGCCCCCTATTTGGTAGTATAAGATCTCTATTTACCCTGATTTTCCTTATTTTTAAGATGTTATTTGACCAGGTTATGAGATATTTTCGAAACATATACTCCAAAATGGTATGCAACTCATATGGACAGAATTACATGATCATTGACACATATAGAATCCAAGGGTCTCGGCTACACTCGGTACAGCCATTGGTAAGCTCTATTCTCATGCAATCTGGTAGCTCAAAATGGGTTTTGTATGTCCATCAACTGAAGAATGACATCGACTTTTAAAATACTGATATCTCGACAGTCTCTGAACCAATTTACATAAACAAAATATGGGCAGGAAGCCAGGAGTTGGTATTTATGCTAAGTAGGTGGGTTCTTCAAAAAGACCGCAAGACCAGACTGGACCAGAATTTTAAACACTACCAAGAGGTGCCTGAATGCAGTGTGACAAATGCAAGGGAACAATTGCAACACATCAAGAGGGAGGCTGCTCGGGTAAATACCAGTTACTACTCAAAGGGGTGGCATGTTCATTGCAAGGTTGATTGAAAGATGATTGATTACCATTGTGTTAGTACACTACTGAATATACTTTTGAACCTACCATATTTAGTAGCTCATGTAAGCAAAAACATGAACTTAATCAAGCTAGTGTACTATTTATGCAACAGTATTGAGTACTTGTTCAAACACTGTTGTGTTTTCAGAGGTAAGTTATCTATTGCCAAATAGGTGATGTAATGTAGGTATACATGGCAAATGCCTGCTGTATGCAAAGCTACAAAAAATTATTCCAAAAAACAGATTCATTAGTCTATTTTGGTGTCACCAGAAAAGTTGTAGCCTCTGTTTTTGTGATTCTGCAACAATCTAATCTATCTGATCTAATCTGGTTGAAATATGATCAAAGTGGTGGCCGAAACCTGAGCATTCTGATTGGTTAATATCAGCACTTAGGGGGATGTCTATTTCAAGACAGGGGTTGTATTTTGCTCAAGATGAATGAAGTGGATAGGATACTCACAACAGCAACCCCGGGCCAGCATCTCATTTCAAAACTTGCTCAAATGCTCAAGATAGCTGGCACTGACCCCGTCAACATCGCTTACCTCCATGCACAATCTGATTCCACGACCCAATTCCCAGTAGATCTTGAGCAATGTTTAGTAATTTATTACCAGATTGATCATATTGATCAAATAATTGTCTTTTGTGTTGATGTATACGATCAGGAGAAGTACAAAAGTGTGTGTTTTGTTGAGTATGAGTTTGTCCTTGATGTAGAGGACTATATGGTTGTAATGTCTCAGAAGTCTCTTCTGATTCATGTGGAGGAGAGGATAATGGAGAGTCATTTGGAATTCTGGAAAAATTCCAACCAGTATATCGAAGATTCCATTGAGGTCCTAGAAGTATTTGAAGGTGGTTGTGATGGTAATGGAATATTAGGAGTTTAAGGTCGTATAAGATTTGGTGGATGAAGTTGTGGTAGAACTATTAAGGTTGGATAAGTAATGATCTGATCAGGATAATTGTTCTCTGTTCCAGTTCCTGGTGCAGGTAGCACTCCTTCTTCTTCCGAAATAATTGACTTGGAAGAGTTTGGAATAGTAGAAAGTTCATCTTTGAACAATAAGGGAATACTATTTCATTGAAAGTAGCAGTTGAAGATATGAATACTTATCAATGTGTAGGACACCAGAATTGATAAGCTTTGGATCCTTGTTCATAGCCTAGGAAGACCATTTCTTCTGCTCTTGATGCGAGTTTGTTTTCTCTCAAGTCTTTTGGAATGAAGACATATGCTTTACAACCGAAGACTCAGAAGTAAGAAATATCAGGTTTAGTACCTAGGAAAATTTTGGAAGGAGTTTTCCATTTATGCTTGTGCCTTTTCTATGATGGTTCTATTAAATCACCCTGCTCTACCATTTTATTGCCTGTCTTATATTAGTGTCTAAGGACTCAGATTTGCCAGCACAACTATTAACATATCTTAGCTTTATTCATATTAGCCCTACAGCATGCCTACACCCAATGGGTAGATATCATCAAAACCACATCTGAGCTTTTGTGTATCCAAACTCAAGCCATCAAATTTCATCCTGAGGCTATAGAGGAGATCCTGGAAAAGGTGGTATATGATCAAATGTCGCTTGTAGCTGCAAGCCATGATCAAGCAAAGTAGAAAATAGTAAATCCCTGAGTCCAACTTGTACTTGGAATTCATACTATGTCGTGGTCATTGTTTGATGATAACATTATACAGCACTATTGATACTTCCAAATGGAATGGTAGATATGTACCTGCCAGACACCACTTTCAAGGCTTATATTTTCAAAGAGCTAAAGGAAGTCTCATAGTGTTTCAACGAGTATCTCTGGCTGTGAATACGATAAGGTCCTGGTCAGGGATTCTGGCGAGAGGCCAGATGCTGACTATCCATCTACCCAGTTTCTATTCTTCTTCATATTCTCCTCTTGTTAGTGAAAATGATTGTGAGTGGTTGTTGAGTTCTTCTGAGCAATATGGTTTTGGGATGTTTTACCAGAGGAACTGGGACCCGACTATACAATTTTACACTATTGTAAGTTCATCTTTTTGATCTCACAGCACTATGATTATTGATACACTTTCATCCTCAAGATGCCATTTGGGCATCTGCAATTCCAGCAGCTTTTTCACATAGCAGCATACAAAGTAGGCCAACTTGGCTGCTTCCATTTTGGGCCTTCCCATCTATTTGTGGCTGGGTGAATATATTTGTGGCAGGTTCCTATTCATTCTGGTCTCAAACTAATCTTCTGTCCATCTGATTGTTGTAATCAAAGATTTCGAGGATCAGAGGAAGGATATTCTTGCATGGGCCTCTCATAGCAAATGCCAAGAAAAATCACAAGAACCATCAAGCAGATATATCATTTCTTCTGTCAGGTTGTATTTGAGTTATCTTGTATCATCACAGTTGAGCAACGTACATGGTGCCTGGAGGTTTGATTGCAATGAGGTCCACAACATCATATCGGCTGGGTCAATATCAAGTGTTAACCGAGGTTCTTAGCCAGACAAAGGCAAGTGGTTGAGCACCCAAATTTGTTTTGGTTTCTCGCACATGCAGACATGGAAAGAGGTAACAGTGTGTACCACTTGTTCATTGTACCTTTGTAGTTGCTACAATCTCACTATATCTTCTACCATCTTTCAGTTGTTGAAATAGGTGAGATGAAGGAACAATGTTAGGCAAAAAGGTGTTAAACTTATGACTTCCCAAACCGTAATATCAAGTCAGCAAATGCATGGTTCATTTGCTGTGTTATGGTCCTGGATGCTGCTTTGGGATTGTCTTGTGGAAATCAAATGCTGCATCAATGAGACAGCCTCAAGTTCTTTTGAGACTTGTCTCCAGAAAGTGGAAAGGCTTGATGGGTAACAAAATCAGCGAGATTCTATATGAGATATCCAATGGAAGATTGTTGGAATGAGCGGCAACAGAGCAAGTGTCGAAGGCATGGCCATATCTTCCTACCATCTCCAGTCTCAATATGCTTGTTGCCCACTTTGTGCATTGTCCTTGCACTCGCAGCTATCCATGACTGGCATCTTTGGTCCATCGACATCTCAGTCGAGGCATTCTGAGCCATGTTGGCCTTCTTCCCCTTGTGCTTGGTGGTCTTATAGGCATCCCTGGCGTGCTGCAAAGTGGAACACTTGCACTGACAGTGACCAGTCTTCTCACAGAAGGTGCAGGACAAGGTCAAGTTACAAGAGCAAGACCCAGGCATAGCAAAGAGTACAGCATTGCCAGAAGGTCAGGACAAGGTTGACAAGTGATGTCCTCTGTCTGAAAAGCAGCCTTGACTTTGTCCTTGTCCAGATTAGTGAGAAACTGATTGGCCAATGACAATTTGGCATCTTGCTGTTGGGCTCATCAGCTATCCTACCGATCGGCCAATGAACACAATTCAGCATCTTCCCATTGGGTAACCACATCATTATATCATTATATAGACATCATTGTATTTAGAATATATGTAGGTAACACCTCATGTAGTCCGGACCTATGTACATTAGTTCTATTGTAGTATAAATACTAAGTTGAGTCGGTCATAGCTTGTAGACCCAGGTTTGACCTTTTGAGCTCTATGCCAAAGTCCTTTGCTTCCTTCTTCACCTTTTCATCTTTTCAAGTGTTAGTGTCAGCCCCCGAGTGGTTAGTCCGATAGTCCACTGGTTTACATCAGGCATGCTATGTAGATACTTTGTAGATATTTGAACAAGCCTCACGGAGGGCCTTGATCAGCCCAGCGATGGTTGTTGAACATCACAGCTCCCCTTCCATCACCATGTCAAAGTCTCATATCAGTTCAGCCACATTAAGATCACCTGTAAAAGAGGCAGTCAGCACAGCTAACTCCATTGCTGTACAGAGCTTACATTCTCTGATTACGCATGTTGATTTGACAGTTGAGATGTCAGATCCTACTGTTCTCACAGTTCTGCTTGATGAATTCAGTAAGCGGCCAAAGCTTTACCCTAGATGATATATCAATACAACCTATTTTTGCAGATTTTTCTCAAGGTGCAACCGAGCATCTCTTTTGAATGTACAAAGTGCGCCAAGAAGACCAGAATATCTTGGTGGATGATGCAGACTGTCCGCCAAGCCCCGCTCATCCACCACCCTATACTAAGAGTTATCTTCAGTCTCAGTTGAACAATTCAAGTTGACTTTATCAGGCAAGTTGTTTTTTCCCGATTCCCAGGGATATGAGGAAAATAATGGTAAGTTTCTTATTTTCCTGTGAACCGTATCTAGTAACAAAAGATTCAGGTTCTCTCACTACTGCACCCTGGGCATCCTCCATACCAAATGGCCATCAATTCTTCATGAAATGCCAATACAAACTATGGATCAACTCTTGACAAAAAATGGAACTAGCCTTCCGTTTTCCCAAAATCATAATGTGCACTGTTAAGTCACATGAAGCCTAGTAGTGCCATATGGATATTCCAGATGCCTGGTGACTTTTCTTTGATCTACGATCCCATTACAGAAAAATAAGCATTGACATTCAACACCTGCCAGGCATCACAGATCAAGTTGACCCATTCTTTCACTGCATTACTCTAACAACATCATGGTCAGACTGAATATATAGAATATCTATTGTACACACCAAGAAGAGAGAGAACGTCTGAACAAACAGCTCCGCCTTGACAAGGCCGAAGCTGAGAAGGAGCATAGGGATACTGAGAAGAAAAAGCCTAAGAACAACGACTTCGACTCTGACCTTCCCCCCCCCAGCGTCATCGTTCCCTGCCCATTACAATATGCCCTCCAGAAACTGGTGACCTTTGAGTTCATGGAAATGTAGTATTTCTCGCCCAACAGCTGCGCGGAAGCCACCTGCAACCACAGGTCTCAGGCTGTGTGCTCCAACCCCAACGGAGATCTCATCGCCCTTCAATACACCTCACGCATCTGACGCCAATGGCACAACGACCTTAAAACCAACCCGGGCAGAGCCTTCAACATTGCAATCATCAATGAAAATTTAATGAACTTAATCACTTTCGAAGTGAGCGCGAGCGTCCAGTCCTGGATCATCCATAAGGTCAGTATTTCTCCCACCTGTCACAGTCCGCACCCCGCTCACAATAACTTTCTCTCTCCCTTGTCCTGCCTTGTGCCTATACGCTCTCCCCCCCATACCCCCCCTTTTTTACTCTCCCCCCCCACACGCACACCCCCACTCTCCCCCCCTCGCCTGGCAATCCCCTCTTGTCACTGGCTACCCACCCACACCACAGGTCGAGGCCCTGGTTGACCCCCAAGGTTTTCCCCCCTCCCACTCCCACCAGAGCCGCCCCACAGCTCGACACCTCGTATCGCAATGTGTCGAGCTGTTTGACCACCGCCACTCTTGCTCTCCCTCTCCCCGCCAGAAGTTTCAGCCCCTGCTCCCTTACCAGGTGTCCAGTAACCCCTCCTCCTCCCAACCGCATTCCAAACCCACCGGCTACTGGGGCCCCCGCTCGGTATGCCCCAAAGGCCTCGGGCGCAACCTCCACCGCATCTTGGAATGCAACAGTCCTACCCTTTGGAACGGAGCCAAGTGCCACGTCACGCACACCCCCAAAGGCCGCCTCCTCGACCTCAAAGGCGACATCCTTTGCATGGACTGGCAGCCCCCCAATGGCTGCAACCTCTCCCACTGTTCCGTCAAACATTGTTGCTTGGGCTATGGGGGCCCCACGGAGCTCAAAGTTGCGATCTTGCTCAGGTGTTCGCAAGCGCACTCACCATATAATCTGAACGGCTGGCGGCAGCTCCTCTCGGAGGCCGGCCTTGAACATAGATACCCATACATATCACAAGGACTACACACTGGCTTCTCAGCCAACTTACCACCTCTTGTGCATACTTTCTCCCCTCCCAACAACCGGTCCTTCTCCCCTCAACCAGCTCTTCTCCCTTCTTTTCAGCTACCAGTGATGATCATCCTGGATCATCATCTTTGGTCCTGTCCAGTGCGCTCACTGATCATAGCAGCAAAATCAAATCAGCATGCTATGTGACACTCTTGCTTCCACTCTATGGGATCCCATAAGTACCATACACGATGCTACAAGAACATTGCACCTCATTCCATTTTTTCAAGGATATCAAGCTTTGGACAAAGTTCACTTGCCTGCAGGAATATGGAGATCTGTAGCAACTTCATCCTTGAAGACCCGCGCATCTGCAGCCAATCCTTCCCACCCACAAAGTGTATAGGTAAAATTCAGGTTGAAGTCTGATACAAAGAGTGATTTTGAAGCAATCTTTTCCTGGGACATGTCACTCACTTTGAAACAGTTAGACTTTTATTCTTCTTGGAGGATTAATAAATTGAGGGCCTAGATGTCAAGACAGCATTTCTTTTCAAGTTGGGAGAATATGACAACAATGAGATACAACCAGAAGGCTTCATCAAAAGAGAAAAAGAAAAGTTGTGTTCAAAAGTATCAATGGGAATAATGGATTCTAGGTGACTACAGTTCTAGGCAATTACAGAATACTTGGGTATGCAGATTACAGAGATCATAAGAAAGAAATTCTGAGATTAGACCAAATTTTACCAGTGAAGAAAGTTATCAAAATATTAAGTTAGAGAATATGAAACACACACACAAATACTGTTAACTTCCAGATATAGGATAATTCTAAAGGATGATCAAATCTTGCTTACGTATATCTAACATGATGCCGCTACCTGGAGTAGCTATGTCTAAAAGACATCAGCAATATAGAAAGTCAAACTTGCATTGTGAAAACTGGATAGGACAGCTATGATGTATCACTGTGCACTTGCTTCAACTATTACAGACACATCATAGAAACATATTCCTCAACAAACTCATTATTCCTTTTTGGTGTCACTAGAAAAGGTGTACTATGCCCCTGTTGTTCTGATTACAATGTTCCAAGAATCTCATTCTGAATGAAACATAATCAAAATGGTTGTGAAATCTTGGCAATATTTGGTCATCACAATTGCTACATCTTTCAGATGGATCACAAAATAATAACTGTTTACCAAGTGTACAAAAGAGTGTACAAAAAGTGAAAGTGTGTAGGAAAAAGTTTACCAAGTATACAAAAGTCTCAAGAAGGTATCAATCAAAGTCAGTAATAACAGGTATAAGAACAATAAATATAGTCATGTGTTGAGTAGTGAGTGGTAAGTGGTGGATGGTGGGTGGTGGATAGTGGATAGTGGATGGAGAAAGTGGAGAACAAAGAGAGTGTGGGAACAAAATCTTAGAACAAATTAGAAAGGAATATGAAGCATTATGCCAAATTACCCCAGGGTGGATTTCCCTGATGAAAGCTGATGCTGATCACCTGTGTGAATGTAGTCCATACAATGACAATCGAGCATGTCAAAGAAAAGGATTAACCAGTGGACCATAACAAGAAGTAACAAGATGTGTAATTGAAGCTACTGACCCCCAAAACTAGTGTTGACATGTCATGTGACTCCAATGTATGTCTTATGTTATTAGACCTGATTTTCAGGAAAGTATGATTCTCAGTTCCATTTACCTGATTCACTGCCAGAATCACATAACTGTAACCATAGATTTATAAGCATTCTGCAGAAACACTAATTCAGATATTTTTAGTTGAGTTGTCATCTCAATCAAACTGAATGCAAAAAGCACATCTAGTAATTGCCATACTTGTAGAATCAACAGACATAGACAATCATATCTACAATACAAGAGGAACCCTAA
>JBBPPE010000254.1:0-19708 GCA_038091835.1 Leccinum ochraceum
CGCGATCTGCATCGGCGACGCCCTCACCATCTTTAGTGGAGGTATCCTTCATTCCAGCATACATCGCGTGGTGCGGGCACCCGGTGATCAAAGCGAGCGCGAACGTTGGCCTGTCGTGTTCTTCACTCGTCCGAGAAACTCGAGAGTACTTCGCGCGTTCATAGAAGACAGTGCTTTGATCGCGGACGCTGTGCAAAAGCGCCTCAATTACAACTTTAATCCAGACTGCGGGCGAGTGGTTCACGAGACGCCTCAAGTACATAGTCGAAGGGAAGTTTTACTACGTGTCCAGAAATTGCATAAATTATATATCTGTACACCGAAAAAAATGCCATGCTACTGAAACATGTCCCTGCATTACTCGAATAGGTATCAACGGAAGGAACATACTTAGACATTGATGGTGATTGGGATCTCAACACTGCCAACGACAGAGTAAAGCTGGCCATTTGGACCGTTTATGGGAAAACCACTACATAACTGGCGTTGGCAAAGTAATTTGCAATAGGGACCTGAAATAAAAGTTTGAAACACAACTCAGAAAATGTTTCGAATCACGCATGTGGAGGTACGTACGGTGACAGTGAACGAAGTAGAGTCACTGCTAGGTGCGTTTTCACGAGCCAAAAGGATAGGAGGAACGTGAGGAACGCACCTCAAGGCCTCATGATTATTTTTCCTAGCCTCGATATATTTCGGTGGCGAATAAGCTCGGATCCACGTTGATCTGGTACTACATAAGGTGCGTAGACTCGGACTAACTTCCAAAGTCAATCTGTACATAAAAGACCAAGTCCGACGAGTCGAGCTGCCGAGCTTTCGCACGTCCTCTATCCTCGGGTCCCCCACTCACTACTAGCAGCAGTGCCTCAGGTGAGTCGTGTCCATGAAAAAAAAGACGTTATTGTCGTCTCCAATCCTGAAATCCATCATCAAAAAAAAGTTGTTCTGAACTTGAAACAATGCCTGGAGCGACTTTACCGCCTTTCCCGAACAACGTCCGTACCCACCCACTGGTGGTCATCGACTTTGACCTTCTCAAAGCCGGCGACCCCTCCGAGATTGACCGTCTCTGGCAGGCCGCGACATCCATCGGTTTCTGGTAGTAAGTGCCCGAAACAGGTGCATAACGATGTCTTGATCGTCATTTTCTTAGCCTGAAGAACCACGGTGCAGATAAGGAGGTCGACGGCATGTTTGACGTTGGCGCCGAGGTCATGGTCCTCCCCCTTGAAGAGAAGATGAAGTTCCAGCAGACAGACGGAGGGCCGTGGTTTGGGTTTGTACATCATCATCCATCTTCAAGTTCCGACCCACCGACTCGTTTCAGATATAGGGGAGCTGGCACGAACGCGGTGGACGCTACCGGGTGAGTCCTATAGTTTCTGCATTCTCGCAGCGGCGTTGTTTTCCTGACGCAGGGATTGTCTGCGAGTTAGTAAGCCTAACTACACAGAGTACTTCAGTGTCTCCAAGGACGACGCGCTCGCATTTCCGGAGGTCGTGCACGCGGCATACCCAGCTCCGTCGATGGTTGCGATTCCGACTGTCTGGCGCCCGTTCATGTGCAAGTCACTGGAAGTCAATAACACAATCATCCGCATCTTCAACGACAAGCTGGGTTTGCCAGAGGGCACGCTCGAGCGACTGCACTCGGATGAAGAGCTCAGCTTCAGCGCAGCTAACGTGATCAGGGTACAACCGACGCCCGAACAAGCGGTCGCAGACCAGCTGATGTTGCGCGCACATACTGACTTTGGATCATTAGTGAGCCGAAATTTCCCTTGATCATGATACGGATACGTGATGTCCATTGTCGGAATCCCGTCAGTCCATTTTGCACAACAGGCTCGGCGGGTTGCAGGTCATGCCTCCTGGCCATACAGAGTGGTCCTATGTCAAGGTATACTTTGTTGGAAGCGCAAGTTCCAGGGAGATACTCACAAATGACGATAAATGCATACAGCCGCTTCCAGGCCATGCGATCTGCAACATTGGCGACGCCCTCGCCATCTTCAGCGGAGGTATCCTTCAGTCCAACGTGCATCGCGTGGTGCGGGCACCCGGAGATCAAGGCGAGCATGAACGCTGGTCTATCGTGTTCTTCAATCGTCCGGGAAACTCGAGGGTGCTTCGGGCGTTCATGGAGGACAGTCCTTTGATCGCGGAAGCTGTGAAAAAGCACCCCGATCATAACTTTAATCCGGGCCAGACTGCGGGCGAGTGGTTCACGAAGCGCGCCAAGTACCTGAAAATCAAGAATAGGAAGGTCAGTTCACCAAGAAAGTACAGTGTCATGCCCACCTGACGCGGTTGGTGATCATCAGGGACCTGAGACGTGGGCGGCCAGCAGGGGCACGGAGCACACTACCATAGCAGCGTGATTGGTGTGGGCTGAAATATGAAATCACGACTTGCATGTGTTACGAACCTTGTCCATCCTGTATTTCTTGTAACTCTAAATGGATGCTGCCAATAAGCACACGTTGATGCCGATGGCGGGGTTGAGGTATACCTGTCCACCACCCATGCAATTCTCCCACTTTTGGTATCTGACCGCACTGACCTTGTCTTTGTGCACCTACTCGTTTGGTCTCCGTTAACGACTCGTGTGGTGATTTTGCGCATACTTGTTGTCCTAGCCAGGTATACGTAGGTATGGGTAACCCATGCGGGTATGGAACCCGTACCCAGTACAGATTTACATACGGGGAATGGTGGAGTGGGCCAGAGCGGAGAGGCGAAGGTGGACGACTCCTGGGTGAGGGTGAGTGAGGTGCGTCATCACGCATGCGACGGTAACCGAGAGCGAGAACGGGATGACGAGTCACGACATAGCGGTGACCGTCGTGCCCTCTCGGCGGAACGAGAGTGCATGGCGGTCACGGTTCGCAGTGAACGAGGGCGAGTGCGAGGCAGGGGGAGAACACATGACGACGTCGCGTCCGTCGTCATCCATCGTTGTCACATCTGGAGGGGGAAGGGTACGCTGGCACGCCATTGCGCTGTTGTCACGTTCGTAGTTGTCGTCGCGTTCGTCGTCGTATCTTGGTGCTGCAAGCACGCCGCGTCGTGGTGCAAGCGAAGGCGGAGACCCCGAGGATGAAATCTTGCCAGTGGGCAGGCGAGGGTGAGGGTGAGGGTGTCGACGACGTGCGAGGTGTGGACTCGGAGGTGGGTGTGTGGATGCACAAGCGGCACGAGGTGGAGAACGAGGACGAACGAGGGTGGGCGGGAGCGGTGAAGTATGCAGTGTGCTGCGGGCGACGATGGGGACAACGAGGACGGGCGCATGCACGTCGCGAACGCCGAACGATGACGGCAACGGAACGGACGGAAGGAAGCGGGAGGGAGGACCGCTGCCACGTGACCCACATCTATGGGTTGTGGTTTATCCATCATGGAACTTCTTTTTGGAAAGTTTTGTTATCTGGCAGTCGTCGCTGATGGGCTAACGCATCAACAGGAAGTCCACCGGGTGTGCACGGGCCTGCAGTGACTATTCAAGGCCATCACCGACCTCGCTTGCCTTCGTCCGAATCTCAAATAGTGTCATCGTGACCTATCGATGCGAGGCATTGCGAGCGCTTCATGTACGACACCAGATACCATTGAAACGCGAGAAGGTGATCTATGGGAAGCTGGACAGACACGCTAGAAGCAAATTGAGGTATATATGTTCACCATCCACAACATTGGCATTCACCTATTACTTTTTTGCATGTGTTCCAGTTGACAGTCGAGCATCTGATGCGAATTTCAACGAAGGTACAGGACTCCATGCTGGTGTGAATATGCGGCTCTCCAGAGCCCATATATGTCGAGCTGCACCGTCGAGTCTTCGCACGTTCAAATCTATCCTCGGGTCCCCACCCACTAGTGTACCTCAGGTGAGCCCGTGATCATAACAAAAAGACGTTGCCGTCTCCAAAGCTGAAATCCATTATCAGAAAGCTATTTTCAACTTGAAACGATGCCTGGAACGACTTTACTGCCTTTCCCGAACAACGTCCGTACCCACCCGTTGTTGGTCATCGACTTCGACCTTCTCAAGGCCGGCGACCCCTCCGAGATCGACCGTCTCTGGCAGACCGCAACATCCATCGGGTTCTGGTAGTAAGTAGCGAAACTACTCGACACAATTTCATGAAGATATCATTTTCTTAGCCTCAAGAACCATGGCGCAGATAAGGAAGTCGACGGCATGTTCGACCTTGGAGCCGAGTTCATGGCCCTCCCCCTTGAAGAGAAGATGAAGTCCGAGCCAGCCGATGAAGTCCCATGGTTTGGGTTTCTACACCATCATCCATGTGACCTTGATATTAACGTCAAGCGCTGACCGGTAACCAACAGATATAAGAAAGCCGGCATAAATCCGGTGGATTCTACCGGGTGGGTCCCATCGTGTCTGTGTTCTCGCAGCGGTGTTTGCCTGACGCAGGGATTGTTTGCGAGTTAGTAAGAAACTGGACTCCGCAGAGTTCTTCAATATCTCCAAGGACGACGTGCTCGCATTTCCGGAGGTCCTGCAGGCGACATACCCAGCTCCGTGGACGGCTGCAATGCCGACTGTCTTGTGCCCGTTCGTCAGCAAGTCGCTGGAAGTCAATAACACAATCATTCGCATCTTCAACGACAAGCTAGGTTTTCCCGAGGGAACGCTCGAGCGACTGCACTCGGATGAGGAGCTCTGCTTCAGCGGAGCTCGCATAATCAAGATCCAACCGAGGCCCGAACAAGCGGTCACAGACTCGGACCAGCCGATGCTGAGCGCGCACACTGACTTTGGTTCCTTAGTGAGCCGACATTCTTGATCATGATATGGATACGTGATAGTCGTTGTCGCTCGTCAGTCCTTTTTGCACAACAGGCTCGGCGGGTTGCGGGTCATGCCTCCTGGCCACACAGAGTGGTCCTATGTCAAGGTATGCTTTGCTTGAAGCACAGGCTTTAGGGAGATACTCACATACAACGATGCGTTTAGCCTCTTCCTGGCCACGCGATCTGCATCGGCGACGCCCTCACCATCTTTAGTGGAGGTATCCTTCATTCCAGCATACATCGCGTGGTGCGGGCACCCGGTGATCAAAGCGAGCGCGAACGTTGGTCTGTCGTGTTCTTCACTCGTCCGAGAAACTCGAGAGTACTTCGCGCGTTCATAGAAGACAGTGCTTTGATCGCGGACGCTGTGCAAAAGCGCCTCAATTACAACTTTAATCCTGACTGCGGGCGAGTGGTTCACGAGACGCCTCAAGTACATAGTCGAAGGGAAGTTTTACTACGTGTCCAGAAATTGCATAAATTATATATCTGTACACCGAAAAAAATGCCATGCTACTGAAACATGTCCCTGCATTACTCGAATAGGTATCAACGGAAGGAACATACTTAGACATTGATGGTGATTGGGATCTCAACACTGCCAACGACAGAGTAAAGCTGGCCATTGGACCGTTTATGGGAAAACCACTACATAACTGGCGTTGGCAAAGTAATTTGCAATAGGGACCTGAAATAAAAGTTGACATCCGGAACAAAGGGGTAGTGCGCAAGTAGTACAGCACTAAGCCAAATGAGAAGGCGCCCTCAAAGACGCATACCAGGACCGTTTCAATGGAAAGAATATTGCTGTTCAGGTATGTCCACTCGATCAACTTTTCAATCTAGCTCTCCTTACCAATGCTACCAGCAGATTCTCCGCGTCGACCACCACTGTTTGGCTATGAATTTTATCAGGGATCGGATGGACGCCGAAGTTGAACCCGCGACGCGGGTCAACTTGTTCAATACTACAGATTACGAGAACAATGCAGACATCCTTACCAGCTTTGATGGACATGTTAAACTTGGCTCACCACGACCTCCAAAGACGCTCCAAGAAATCATCAGTGATCATCGTTCAGAGCATGAATTCGACAACCTTTGCCAGAAATTCACAAATTTTATCAACCAATACCTTCCTGTATATCTTGAGTATGACGCTGATTCGTCGAATATGATCTCCCTGAGATATTCCAGGTTTGTGAGGTTTGTCAATGCTATGTATCATTGCACTTATTTTTCACTATACCCCCGATGTGTAGTTGCATGTACACGGATGCATTATGAATGAAAAGTGGACTGGAGACAAACTACCGACTATCTTCGCTGCAACCCTTCATTCCATAGAAAACTTCCTTATGACAGCGTCCTCTTCCAGATCTCACCCAATGAATTTGCCTTTGCTTGCCTCTTATTCATGTTCTCTTGCAGTAGTATACCTTCGTTCGGCTCCTACAATTCCGCTCTCGTTCGCCCCGTTTTTCCAATCCACGGTCTGGCGCGCCAACTACAGGCTTCTGGGGTAATAGACCGTTGAATTCTATTGTTTCCAATACATCTTCGCAGGGATATGTAGCGGGGTCATGAAACGTTTTTGGGTTGGTACTGAACGCCGGTTGGAGACAGATTTGAGGGCTTGGGAAGGAACAAAGTCTTCTGATGGGCCATTTCAGCATGGCATATGCGAATGGGGCAATAATTACTTCGTTTCGGATGATCTTACAGTAGTAGCGTAATTCCAGAGTATCTTATCTCTACTACATTAGGAAGGCATTACAAAGATTGTCAAGAGCGAGGTTTGGCTGAGGCTTTGCGAGGACTTTGCTATCATCTAAAAGCTAAGAGCTATGTTGTTGCTAATCAGTGAGTAAACCATATATACATGCAGCTTGCATAAAACTTCTAAATACCAAGTGAACATGACTCGAGCCGTTTACCTCCCGTCCGTGCTAGTAGATCTACTGGCAAGGCGAGCAACAATCTCCTTCGAGTCTGATCGGAATCACCTTCTATTCTTCTGGAATTTGGAATCGTTCTAGAGAACAGCGCCATTTAGTCCTGTGAAAAATGTAACCTCCATACATTCATACCCATCGAATTGTCGTGCCTCAAGGCATGCCATCATCCTTACCGACCTTTTCCTCGATAAGCTCATCTGTGGCCAAGCCCACTGACACCTGCGACGATGTCGACTGCTCCACGTTATGTACTGGCCCATGAAAC
The DNA here is from genome assembly GCA_038091835.1 of Leccinum ochraceum. Classification (NCBI taxonomy): domain Eukaryota; kingdom Fungi; phylum Basidiomycota; class Agaricomycetes; order Boletales; family Boletaceae; genus Leccinum; species Leccinum ochraceum. The sequence continues at coordinate 7,045 of JBBPPE010000254.1, forward strand.
CAATGTACGGCCCCGTACACAGGCAAGTAGTACCACGCGACCGCAAGAAACATCACCCCGCCCAAGACGAGCGACGTATAGTTCATTGATGCTGCATCTGGACCAGGGTTGGTCGGGAAACAGAACATGACGAGCATCAAGACCATAAATGTGACCGCAATGGCAGCGATAGGAGCACCCTAAATGATATGGTTAGATCGTCCCAGATACTACGCGTAGGCTAAATAGAACTCAACCAATGCCCCGAGCGAAAAAGGTCCCGGTTTGAAATTGTTGTCAAATATGAACCTTGCGGCGATAGGGACTGTGTACGCTACGTAGAAAGCCGCTACCGAGGCCGTGAAAACAGCATTGATGGCTGAAGGACCCAAAAAAGCGAGCAGTCCAACGAGGAGTGCGAACAGGCAATCGAACAATACTGTGTTGACGGGTGTACCTGTGTACGTATTGATCTGGTAGAGGATGCTCGACAAGGGAAGAGCACCGTCCCTGGCAAATGCAAACGACTGCCGTGATGCTACAAGTACTCCAGAGGTACACAGCATATATCTGAGAGCAGTGTGAAGAAAGTGAAACGAGCAAGAGAAAATGACCTACTGGACTAATATGACGAACGACCATATTACCAGTGTCCATGATGATCCGAACGAATTCAATAATATCTGGGCCATTGGCTGGTTACTAGGGGTGTTAAGGATCTCTGAGAGGTTCGGTCCCATGCAAAATGCTAGCATCACGTTGATGACTGATGTCTACGTGAGTACCTCATGCTATGCACAGGTGATCAAAAACTCACCCCATCCTAGTACGCCTGCAACTACAATGGAACCAACCTTTGTGACGATGATGTTGGTTCCGGGTATGAGAGTAAGGACAAAACTTACTATTCCCCAAGGGGCAGCTACCGCAGGGTTGTGTGACTCCTCGCTGATGTGTATTACTGAGTCATAACCAGCTAGGAAGCAACAATGATCAAGATCGACGAGACGGATTAAGCATAGGATCGAGCTCACTAATTGTCCATAGAGGCGGCAGTAAACCAATCATGAACGCAAGACCATCTGGCCATCCAGACACTATCAAAATGAATATGACAACTTCTGAATATCAAATCAGGTACTACTCACAGTTCGTGAGATTCCCAAACACATATGAAGCCGAATTCTTCAACTCTTTCGGCGTCGCGATCGGCAGAGCGACGACGACGACCAAACAAAGCCTACCCTCATTTCAGTACATCGCTATAAAGGAATAAAACCCTAGCTCACAGTATGTTGGCAAATACGTATATCGTCTGGAGCCTCGCAATCAACTTGGTCCCGAAACTGCAAATAATGGCTTCGCTGAGGATGAGTGCGGAGAAGACCCCACTGTTACATAGTTAGTCACGGCCAATATAGAGCGATACTGGTGAAGACACTCACTACGATTGACCGTTTGTGAAAATAAACCGCCCACCAGAACCTATGTCAACCGCGGCAGCAATCTGAACAGCGCATGCCCAGTTGATCGAAGCTTGATAGATCACGTATTAAACTCGTCCATGACGACTTCAAAGGAAATATGAAAGATGATCTTCCATACCTATTCCAGTGACCATAGCGATCGTGTTCGCATCTGGTGTTGGTTCGTGAATATTGAATCGCCGGAATCAAGGGAAACACGCATTCGGACTTACATCCGACGATCCAACACAAAATGTTGCGATACCGCGGGGACGATAGGGTGTACGTTATATAGTACAGCTGTGAAACCCAAAGTTCATGACTCTTTCGATTGATATGGCGGGGCACGCACCCCTCCTGATGTGGGTGTCGATGACGCGAGTTCTGCCATTGACATCCCGATACACAGAACGAAACAAAATCCTATGGCCCACTAGAAAGGGTCAAAGAACGAGTAATGTGAGCGAGATGTATCAACATACGCCCCACACCATCGACACAGCCCCTCCATTCGATACCGAAAATGGAAGCAGGACCCTGCAAGATGAACCAGAAGTTCAACGTTGAGAGATGACAGACATGGATACAAAGCCATCGGGACGTACGATATCGATGGTAGAAGTCCATAGAAAGTAAATGCCAGTCCGAACACCTACCGACAATGCCATTGTTTGAGATGCGGCCACATGCATCAGTATCCGAGTCCAACATACCTCGAAGGGTTTGAATTCTCGCTTGAGCTCTTGTTTATACCCCAGACTCGCGAGTAGAACTTCATCCGAAACATTTATACGAGTGGACGCCATGGTAATCGCGAGAGGACCAGCGAGTGAGGGTACAGTATCAACACTTATGCTATAAGTACTTGATGATGGCGCTAGAAGGACATAATTGTCCACGGGGATCACAACGACGACTCAAAGAGATAGTTGGCCCTGAATCGGACTGCCGCAGTTACGGTCCATATCTTCAAGTTGAAATGGCCCGGGACCACACCATATGCCAGCGCATGAAGCTTTCTGGGAGCGAGAATACCCCATTAGGACCGCACAGCATGCACAGAAACGACGCTGGGGATGCCATACCAATAAATTGCACGAAGCAGGGAGAAATATTGGTCTGGCAATGTTCCAACCTATCTCGACTAAAATGTACTCAGATTGAGTAGTAGGGATTTACAAAAAGATTCAAACCTACAGAGGGCCGTTAGGACCAGTGCCGTAGATTGGCAACAGAGACAATGACCTACCCGTTATACAACCCTGCGAGGGTGTATCAGACGGAACACCGTCGGATAGTTGTTCGCGAGCCCGGGTGACTTTGACAAATAAAGAAACCGCTTTGTTGCACCGCATGAGTAATACTCCGTGAATTCCGATCGTTGCGGGGTTATGTAAGGTGGACGATCGAAAGCTCGGAGGGTTTGCAGTCCAATGTGGTTCTGGGTCCGTCGAGCGAGGCTGAGTGGGTACCGAGCAGGTCAGCGAGCGAGGATAAGAAAAGGCCTTTGGACCTGTGGGACACCGGGCCACTGCGGGAGCGAAAAACGAAAGCGGCCTTTCAAAGGCCGCAGCTATGATAACAAAGACTTTACTTAAGGATCAAGAAGATGAGAATCAGATCAAAATGGGCCGCCAACAAAATGATGTGCACTGCCGCGCAGACTCCGTGTATGTAGTGCGGGAAACCATGTACAGGTTTGAACGCTGTGGTACATGTGCATCATCGATGAGCCGCATGAGCGTTGAAACGTTGAAATTCGCCGGAGGCTATTATATCCTTCTCTCTAGAACCCTCGTTGATATGCGGCCACACTTCAAAGCTTCACTGTTTGTGTGACAGGCTGCCGCATCATGCAATTTAAAGTCTCCCAGGTACTGCTATTTTGCGGTGCGGTTGGGGTAGTGGAAACTGAAATAAAGGCTCTCCTTCCAGCTCTCCTTCTAACTCTGCCTCGGAACTGGAACGTCGAACTTAATTCGACGCCTGCGACCCGCTAGAATGTAGCAAATAAAATCGAACAACAATGCAAATACCTTTTTTGTCACGGTATTGTCTGTGATTTTTTGGAAAACTAACACCAGGTAGTAGGCTACGCTGCCAACGCCGTCTCGGAAACACCACTTAGTATGCAGTTGTTGCCCATTCGCATCTCGCTTTTCAAGGTAAGCCATCATCCATTAAGATAATGTTTAACTTTAAGTTCTCAGCCATCTCACCTGCGTCCAAACACCGACGGCGTCGTCTTCGCCACATAAAAAGCTGGTCCCTGCAACCAATGCACGCTCCCATACATGCACGTGATACCACCGCGAGAAACATCACTCCGCGCAGGACGAAAGATGAATAGTTCCGAGTCATGTCCGGTGCTTGCGGACTGGGTTGGTCAGGAAACAAACGATTGTCATGGCCGAAATCGGGCCACTATGGGGAATGCACTGATCAGCGTCTCCGTCCTGGACACAGCCATGAAACACAGCTCACCAACACTCCCACCGAGAGCTGACCTGACTTGAAATCGTTCTCAAACACGAACCTCGGTACTATTGGAACAATGTACGCCACGTACAACGCCGTCACCGCGATCATAAACACAGCGCGTATCGCCGCCGAACCCATTAAGGCAAGCAGACAAACGAGGAAGGCGAAGAAACAATCGAACAAGACCGCATCAATGGGTGTGCCCACGGGTGCGTTGATTCTGTAGAGATTGGGAGTGCACCATCTTGGCCAATCTAAATGATTGCCGGGGTGCAGCCGCTGAGGACATTCAAGAAGCCCATCATGATTCCAAATGATAAATCATTCTCTTCGAGAAGCGGCGCTCGAAGATCAAAGCGACGATCTAAAAAGACGTTAGTCACAGACTTCAGCATCCATGAACCGAAAATGCCGCATGCTGCGGCGATAGGGATTAGTGAGTACAACTAGGGCAGCGGACAACGGATGGCGAGTCCGCTGCCGTGATTGGCTGGGCACTGTGGTTTATCGGTGCTATATAGATCCTCCCAACATCGCAGACACGACACTCACTCCACAATTGATATTTACTGTACTGTCTTTGTCACGTTATAATCTACATAGGGAGTTGAACAATGGTGACTCCAACCAGTTACTCGTAGAATAGTGAGTCTGTATGTATATATATGATGGTCTGCCCACTTACATCAGCATGTCTCTGTCGCAGCACTAAAGCAACACGACAGAGATGTTCTGTTTAAAAAATGTGTGCATGTCATTCAGAGCATGATTTTATCACCTCGATAATGAAACCCCCCAAGCATCGCCGTCCATGCCCTTGGACCTCCGCTCATCAAGGTAAACCCTCTTCTTTCAAATTACTGACCTCTTTCTCCATCGTCTCATCCACGACAAAGCCCACCGATGTCTGCGACAACGTTTTCTCCGAGTTCACGTTAAATGATGGTTACTGGAATCAATGCACAGCTCCATACACAGGCATGTAATAGTACCACCCCACTGCCAGTAAAAACACCCCACCCAAGACTAACGACGAGTAGTTCATCGACGCTGCGTCCGGGCCAGGTTTTCTCGGGAAACAAAGTATGACGTTGTATCGAACACACGGACTCATAAGTAGAGCCCACCAAAACTCCAATCGAGAACGGACTGGGCTTGTAGTCATTCTCACACACGAACCTCGATACGATCGGCACGATGTACGCCACATACAATGACGTCACCGAAATGGTAAACACGGCACCAATCGCTGCAGAACCCGCCAAACCCAACAGTCCAATGAGGACGGCGAGCAAGAAATCGAACAAGACCATGTTGACGGGGGTACCCGTGTACACATTTATCCGATACAGCAGCTCCGACAGGGGGAGTGCACCATCCCTGGCCAACGCAAATGACTGCCGAGATACAGCGAGGACCAGGGAAGATCCCATCATATACCTGAGAGGGAGATGAGGAAGGTCAGATAAAGAGGGAAAGGTGACTTACTGGATGATGATGACAAACGACCATAGGACGAGTATCCACGACGAGCCGAATGGATTCAAAAATATTTGGGCCATTGGCAGGCCGACTGGGGTGTTTAGCACGCTGAGAATGTCTGGTCCCTTGCAGAATAATAAGATCACATTTATAACTGATATCCGCATGTTATATCCCGTGTTATGCACTGTCAGTCGTGGACTCACCCCATCCCAGTACGCCTGCCACCACAATGGAACTGATCTTTCAAATGTCGAGATTTCTTCCAGATACGGGAGTAAAGGCTAACACTCACTATGCCCCAAGGAGCAGATATCGCAGCGTTGTGCGACTCCTCGCTGATGTGTATTACACAGTCATAACCAGCTTTTAGGCGGCGATGATAAGAACTGACTAAAACGATCAAGCTTTAAGTAAATCAGACTTGCCAATTGTCCATAGAGGGTACAGTAAACCAAGGAGGAAAGAAAGTCCATTCGGCCACCCAGAAACTACTAAGGTGAGTATAACAACTGAATGTCGTATCAGGCGCTTACGATTCGTGAAATTCCAGAAAACATATGATGCGGGATTCTTCAACCCTTTTGGGGTCGCGATGGGTAGGGAAATGATGACCACTAGACACAGCCCGCCCGAGTTTTTCAGACCACCGCCACGCAGGAGTGAAACTCGAACTCACAGTATCTTGCAAACTACGTATACTGTTTGAAGCCTCGCAAGTACCTTGGTCCCTAGACTACAGATAACGGCCTTGCTGACAATGATTGCGACGTAGATCCCACTGAAATACGTTCGGCCACATCAAATATCAAGTGACACTGGTAAAGAGACACTCACTATTAGTGCCTATAGTCGTTGCAGCACCTATCTGGCCAGCACATGCCCAGTCGATCGAAGCTGGAGATATCATTATCCATTAAACAAATCATCCCTGCTTCGATCCGAGTCAAAAAGTAGAAGGTCTTCCATACCTATCCCAGTGACCATACCGATCATATTCGCATCTGGAGCCAATTGTTCGATCGCGAGTATCAAGGAAAAACTCATACACAAACCTTACATCCAACGATCCAACACAAGATATTGGAAGACGATAGAGTGTACGTCAGGTAGTACAGCTACGAAAAACGACGATCACAGCTATCTCAATCGAGATAGAGGCAGGACACGCACCCCTTTTGATATGGGAGCCGGCGACGACGCCAGCTCGGCCAGCGCTATGCCAATGGCACAGAACGAAACACGTCCCCATATCCCACTAGAGAGCGTCAAGGAACGAGAGAATGGAACAACATATAAAGAAATACACCCCACACCATCAAAACAGGTCCTCCATTGGATATCCCAGTTGAAAGGACAGAACTGAAAGTTGGCACCAAAGATGAGGACTGACAGATATCAAGGCGAGAACATTGGGGCGCACGCTATCGATGGCACCAACCTGATGATGCCGAACGAGAGACTCTTGATCGATGATCGCTCTACTCAGTCTTCGTCACCTCTGATCGAAAGGCGGGTTACTTATCTTACGAATCGGCGATACATCAGCGAGGAGTCATCGAACGCTATAGTTGAAAGATCGATGCCATTGTAATCTTGGGCGCACTGGCATGGGGTAGGTTCACGACAGCCTACATTGCAGGGTGAACATCAGTCATGAATGTGGTCCTGGCATTCTGCATCGGGCCAGACCTCTTGGACGTGCTTGACACCCTTGTAGTAAGCCAGCCTATGGCCCAGATATTCCTGAATTCGTTTGGACCGTCATCGATTCATCGCTGGTAATATGGACGTTCGTCATCATAGCCTAGTAGGTCGCTCACTCCTGCTCGTCTCGCCTTCCTAATACTACTCCCAGATACGTGATGGGCTCCTGCGTAGTCCTTGCGGCCACTCACCAAATGTTTGCATTTGCCAGGTGTGACGGCGCTTTTCCCCTGTTGAACGTTCTCTACCGAATGAATGCATAAACGGGCACTCCCGTCAGCACAGTGCGGTTCGACTGCGTGTCCGCGCTCCTCGTTGGACTGTTAGCGTTTTCGAGCTCTGTGGCGATCGGCGTCGTGTTTATGATTTCAGCGACGGCGGGGATACAGTGTGTCCCGTGTGTGAGAACTACTTCAAATCGGGTCCGTTTTCGCTCGGGATAATATTGGTGAGCAGCGCTCGTTCTGCATTCCGTGCCGGGGAACGACCTAACTGACCGTGTCATGCGTCGCGTGGAGGGTGCGGCCCCGGTCGCAACTGTCGCAGTCGCGCTCGTGCTTCTCATATCCGTCGTCCTGTATTTCCCAAATCAGCCCGTAATCCGCAGGTTGCGACGATTAATCACAGGTCGGCCGTCCTGGGCGAGTGGATGCTGTTCACGATGGCGTGGTATTGCTTGCCCGTGTACGGGGGGCAAGCATTGGTTCCAGTTCCCTGCGTTCAACGTGGACAGAACGATGATGGGGGAGGCAGTAACGGAGGTTGGTTGGTTCCATGACAGACGATGGAACAAAAGAGTGGTAAGGACAATGGGTTACCTTGATGGGCGAGGCGTTTCCAAAGAGGTTCGATCATTTCGACGTCGACGTTGCGAAGCAGCGGCTAGCCGTGACTCGATTCTTCTTCCGCAATCAGATTTACATAATTGATGTCTATGGTTCTCGTTCTGATCGAACGATCGAGGGGATTCTCAGCCCTTTGTGCAACTCAGCTATAAATGGCTGTCGTGGGAGCCTGAGGGGTCACCAAGAATGTAAGTTAGGTCACGGTAGGATCAGAGATATGAGTCAAACGCCGTCGGACGTCTCGACTCCTGTCCGATATCAATTCATCAACGTTAACTCCACCAAGTGCCCGCATGACTGCTGCGCGATAGATCTTGCATGCCAGCGAATACTGCCGGGAAATTGACGTTTCCGATAAGTTATGTATAACGAGATTCGGCTGCAATCGCAAGGACAAAGAAAGGTGGGGGTACTTGGAGCGAGCGCAAACGCAATTCGTGTGGCGTTCTACGCCCATCAGTCGGACAAAGATATTGATATTGAGCCTGACGTCTTTGCAGACCTGCTTCAAGCTTCAAGCTTCAAGGATGGCCTGGAGCCCGTCGAGTATCAAGTCACTCTACCGTCTCGATTAGCATTGCGCCCGGGTGCTATCAGGATCACGATAGACCACCTGTCACTGCATCAGTAATTTGTGCGCGGCCTAAGTTATCCGCAATTTTCCAGCAATTTTTCGGTGATTCTTCCCATTGAGTCGCAAGGTTGCACAAGCCGATTAAGGCCACTCATTCTCTTCTTGGGGCAGAGTGCCTCAATCAGATCAGGCATAAAAAGTGGCACAAGACACGTCACAAAATATCATTGATCAAAAACCGTATCAGCGACTCAAGGCGAGCCATACTGTCCATTGGAGAAATTAAACGCGCACAAAAGGGGGTAAAAAAACGCGCACAAATTACTGATGTGCTCGAGACACGAACTTCAACTTGTCGCGTTATAATCATATCATTATATCTACTTATCATCGACTCAGACGAGTACTGTCCCGCGCTCCGTCCGATTGATCGGAGAGACGAGATTTCGCGTAGAGCTGGTCTCGGTTTGCGCAAATAACAGTCATGATATGCCTTGCTGGATGAAGCAAAAGAAAACGGTGAGTGAACGCCTATCATAATGCCTCCATCAGCTTACTCCAAGTGTTGTTCGAACTCCGCTTAGTACCCCCGTGGAGGTGACTGCTCGCCAATGACAAAGGCACCGAATCAGATGGGCCGTCATTGCTTTTCGCGAATCTGAACATGCTTCGACGCACCATAGCCGTGACGGCTTGGCTTGGTCTTTTTTCTCAGATCAGCCGAGATCGCCTGCCACCACCGACTATCTTGCTTGATCTGCCCTGAAACATGTTCCGATCGGTAAATTCGTGCGATCGCAGCATATGGTTGCGTTCACGGCATCGCTGTAAGCGGGGTGACAGGGGGGATATTGATAGAGGTGTTTTGATGAGTCGAATGCGTCAGGTCGAAGGACGCATGTGCAGATGTACATTCTTTGGACGAGAGGTGAAGTCGGACTTGAAGTTGATCCAATGTTTCATCCTAGCTAGAGTTCCTTGAAGCTTGAACAAGGATTACGACCGCCCTTTGATGATGATGCCACACTGATCTGTGTCTGGGTTTGGCGAGTCGAGTCGACAAAGGGAGTCCAAGCAGCCAGGATGGCGCTGCGCTGAGTCATCCCGGCATGTGAGAGAATCGGACGGGTTCCAAGAAGCGGCCTCGACCGACGACCCAACGTTATTCGTTTAGTTCACCACGTTGCAGAATAGTACTTACGCCAGGAAGCCTCGACACGGAACTGTTCCGGAATATCATAGATCCTGTTCGTCCCTGCCAGGAAGTGCCAGCCGGATGGACTTGACCCTGACTAGGGATATGGAAGACGATGATGTCTTTGACTTTGCCGACCATGACGGTGCAACAGGTTGTCGTCACATCGATGGGAATGGTAGAATGGGCGGACAGGGAGGAGGACACCGTGGGTGACTAGAGTGTTCAAAAAGTAATTTAGCCATGGTCTGCACCGCCTTCGTCGTGGTAGCGATCAGACATCATTTTGAGTTTGCAAACTCTTTGCGCCGCCAGTATGGAGTGTCTGTCGGGGTCCTCAGGGTCTCGACGTTGCTTATGTAAACAGCAATTGAGCTAAATTAAATAATTTCGCAAGGATCCGACACAGGGTCTTGGATTAAAACTCCGACTGCCAATTTGGGCAATCTATCTACTCCTTAGACTCCAGCTCGCCGTCCCATCGTCGAACATGTTCTGTGGGACTTTCTCTCGGATCCCTTTGAGTCATAGTGCTCGAAGATATCTTTACGGGTCGAGGTCAACGCCTTTGGAAAAGTATGGCCAGACGGTATGTTCCAGTTGGTACCACCCTGATCTCATGTTCCTGGCATGACTTCCTGCTCATTCCACGATCTGAATTAGCGCGCCCTCACCAGAAAATCCGACCCACGCAGCGATCCGGCGAAGTACCTTGATAGCTCCTCCAAGGGAGCACCTGCAACTGTCACTACCGCAGCCAACGTAGCCGTTCCTTCAGACCAACTCGGGTTCAGACCAGATCGATATCCCACGACCGACCTTCCCGTCGCCAATGCAGACGACCGCAAGATTTCCATACTGTGGACGCCCCAGAACTGGTCTCGATTGTATGTCTCACCGTATCATGTCGTGTCATGACCCGACAGATAAGTTCACCTCACACGCTTATGACAGCCATCACATATGGCTGCATGATCACTGTCGGTGTCCGAGTTGTTTTCACCCCATCACGAAACAGAGATTGCGCAACACGTTCGAGGTGGGTTGTTGGCGATTGGGGGGTTGCTCCCGATGATCTTATCTTTGCGGTCTAGATCCCCCGGGATATCAAACCACATCACGTGCAGGCTTCGGCCGAGGGCCTGGAAGTCATTTGTGCGTTCTTGATATGACTGCGGCGAGACAGTCTCACGAATTGATCGACGTAGGGCCTGAATACGGTGCTGAGCATCATTCCTCGTTCTATCCGTGGTCCTGGTTAAAGGCACATACATACGACCCACCGGTCAGGTCATCGTCCAGCTTCAGCGAGTCTGTGGTTCCCTGCCCCTCAACGTGGCGCGAGTGTCTGACGGAGAGCTTAGGAAGGCGTTATGGGGGGCCAAGATTTCCAAGTCACCCCCGACGGTGTCGTATGCGGACGCAATGGACGATAGGGATCAGGGATTGTTCAAGTGGTTATCCAACATAGTGGGTAATGAACATGGGAAGACGGCGAACGCGGAGCTGACCCAGATGGAAGGATCGTTTCGGGTTTTGCCTAGTTTCTGGTGTTCCTGCGACTCCCGAAGCGACAGAAGAGCTGTCGAAGCGGATTGGATTCATCCGTGAGACGCAGTGTAAGTTACGGCGGCCTTCCTTTCCCGGCATGCGAGTGCTGAACAAGATGATTTTAGATGGCAAGTTTTGGGAGTTTACGGCAGACAATTCAAGAGGGGACACTGCATATACCACGATGGCGCTCGGAGCGCATACCGACAATACCTACTTTGTTCGTGCCACGTTATATCCGGGGAACGTGGGCTGGCTGAAGTGTTGACGTGGAGAACAGACGGACCCATGTGGACTGCAACTCTTTCATCTTCTTTCCCACACTGGGGGTTCTGGTGGTGCCACGTTGCTTGTAGATGGCTTCTATATTGCCTCGTTGCTGAAGGAACTTGATCCTGACGCGTACGAGCTGCTGTCGCGGATTCCTATCCCTGCACACGCCGCTGGGGAAGCAAACACACTGTACGTTCCGAGTCCTCCCAACGGGTACCCGCCGCTGCGACACGATCCTGTGAGTGGGGAGCTCGTGCAAGTGCGGTGGAATAACGACGACCGGAGCGTGGTGGACCACCTGGACGCGGGGCTTGTCGAGTGCTGGTAAGCGGTGGGGTGTGAGAAAGAACGCGGGCTGACTGGATGGCAGGTACGACGCGATCAGGGCATGGTACGGGCTGTTGACGAGTGCCGACTCCGAGTACTGGGTGCAGCTGACTCCTGGCACTGTGCTGAGCGTAGACAACCACCGGGTGCTGCATGGACGGTCTGCGTTCGAGGGAAAGCGACGGGTGTGCGGGGCGTATATCGGCGTGGACGAGTATCGGTCGAGACTGGGCGTGCTGAGGGAGCGGATGAGCGGTGGCGGTGATCGGAGTGTTTGGAGTCAGTGGCTGTGACGAGACAGGAGATCGGGATCGCGGCACCGAGCCAACGGGGTGGGAAAAGTGGACTGAATTTGCAAAATTGCGGGGTGATAAGTCACGTGGTGTGGTGTCTGGAACATGTCACATGACGCGGGGAGTGAAACGAGTGATCGATCTTGAGATCTGTGGTGTCCGGGGTCTGCCGGCTATTTGTACCAGGTCTCTTATCACGAATTTCGCTCTTTCTCTAACGAACGTCGACGACGACGACGACCGACGATGGCACCGAATTCTTATGGCGTCGTTCCACCTTCAGACACTTCCCGTCTCAAACATGTAGCTCACTTTCCTCTCCTCCCCACAGACGAGTTCGCCCGAATGCATCTCGAGCACATCACCACACACCCACCCGACTCCGTCCTCTTTCCCTTTTTGCACGGACTAGAGGGCGACAACGCAGCTCAGTGCATGTTCTTTGCCTCCCCAGCACCACCAGACAAGCCCCTCCACCCCACTGCCATGCT
>JBBPPE010000255.1:0-19676 GCA_038091835.1 Leccinum ochraceum
AGAAGAATTTTTATAGCAAAATACGGCGCGGCCTCGACAATTATAAGAGGAATACAGGGATGGCCCACCCGCTTGCGGCGACAGGAACAGAGTTGCTAAACTCGAAGAAGCGCGCTGCTGGTGCCGCAGCCGCCTTGACACATCACGGAGTTCTCCTCTGGTATGGCACCATTACAGTTGGTACTCCTCCCAAATATTTTACTGGTAACGTGTTTCTCTTTGTATTCCTGATATATATGTTGAGCTAACCTCCATTGCAGTTGAATTCGACACTGGTTCCAGGTGGGTACATTCCAATTTCCATCCATCCCCTGCAACTATTTGCTCAATCTCATGTACTAGTGATCTCTTCCTTCCAGGGCCCACTTGCTCCGGTTGCTCAGGACATACCCCCTGGGACCCCGCTTCGTCGCGCACAGCTGAAGCCAAGGGTTCGACATTCACAATCGAATTTGGTGATGGAGCCGCTGTCTCAGGCAAACAATACACTGATAATGTCACCGTTGCTGGCCTCAGTGTATGTTCTCCATCATTTCCGAACATATACACGTCTGACCATCGAGTAGGCGGACGTTCAGACCATCGGTGCCGCAACAACGTACTCTACTGATATGGGCTTCCCTCCGGATGGTTCGTTGGGGTTGGCTTTCCGGTCAATGTCATTATATCCTGCCAGACCCTTTTTCGAAACACTCGTAGATGAAGGAAAGGTAACCGAACCAGTATTCTCACTCAAGGTCACCTTTGATGGAGGCGAGTTGTACCTTGGCGGAAAAAACGGCGACCTGTACAAAGGTGAAATCATCTATACACCGCTGACCGTAGTGGTGAGTTGAAGTGTCAAGTGGACGCGACGTGAGCTTATGCTGTTGAGGAAGGGATATTGGCAGTTGAACATACATGAAATTCTAAGTGGTCATCAGACGATATTGAGAGATGTAACCGCCGTCATCGACACCGGTTCCAACTTCATCATTGGTGGTCAGTCGGAAGTGGCCTACCTACACTCGACCCTCGGTGGCAAGAGCATCGGCCGCGAGTGTTACAGCTGTGAGTTCCCGTTCAATTCCAATTCGATGTCTCGGTTCCATCGTATGTCCTGCAGTCCCGTGTCACAATTTCCCGACGATAAGTTTCTACTTTGGCGGTGATGCGATGGTCCGGATCCCTGCCTCGATCCTCAATATGGGACCGGTTTGGACTGGTTCGCCCGACTGTGTCAGCGGCATCGTTGGTCAGAGCCCAGACGGTGAGCTTCCAATGTTCTTGATTTCCGGGTGTTGTTTTCAGTTGCTCCATCATGCTGACCCGAGCACTGAACGTTTGTCTGAATTATCAGGAGTCTGGAACCTCGGTGCCGTTTTCCTAGAGAGTGTTTACACGGTGTTCGATGTCGGCAATCAACGGGTTGGATTTGCGGACCTTGTGTGATGGTCACGAGTTATTAGTAGTAGGCTTCGAAAGATATCATGCGATGTCTATATGTTATGACTAGCAGACTAGCAGCTACCCGTGGCTACGCCACTCGTAAAATTTGTAGATGTTCAAAAATATGTATGATCCATTATAGGGCTACAGCTGATACTTTGCTAGGCAAGGTGTAACCTGCTGGTCTCAATCACCACACTCGGACCTCCGGCCTTCGGTGGCTTCCTATTGAATATAGTGTACCGGGGATTTGGTAAGGTTGATTAGCATTAGCTAATCCACCGATGGAGAACGTGTCGAAGGCGCTTCTCGAACTGCCGTCGTACATGTCTTGTATCCGCCCGCCCTTGCGTGCCGCCACGCAGACCCGGTTGGGCCAGCTAAGCGAGTTCGTGGACACGCATGCCAGGATCTGCTGTTGTCCGACAGACTGCTGTCTAAGAAATGTCCGATCCAGTGGTCAGATCCGGTCGCGCAGACAATGGGTCTGTACACCAATGCGATACGCGTGGGGCTCGACGCTGTGTCGTCCGTCGCTCCGTTTATAAGTGTGCTGGAGAAGGTGGAAGGGATGATGCGCCACTCCGACTGCCAGCCAAAGGTGCGCGCGTGCAAAGAGGCACTGAAGCATCTAAAGGGGCTGCACAAAGTGCTCGTATTGTACCTCTTGGCTGTCGTTTCGCAACGCGATGGCATTTTACGACGCGGACGACGCGTATGCGCTGAAGGTTCGTATGGAGTGTGCGCTAGAGTGGTGTCTCCGGCAGGTGTCTTCGCGTGCGCACGGACACGGGGAGGAGAGTCTTGGAGGGTGTTGCAAATGCTCTGACGCGGTCGGTGGAAGACAAACTAGATTATCGACATCGACGGAAGGCGAAGGAGAAATTGGGTGGCGGGGGAGGTGGCTGCGAAGGCTGTTGCGGAGAGTGCAGGGCGGTAGATTGAGGCGTTGAAGAGGATCTCATCTTTGTTATACTTTTAAACAGATATCTCTCCTCTTTGATGTTTGTCTTGAACGCCTTGGCCTAATTAAATGGCTAGACGCTTCCATAGAGTAAACTGTCCCTAGATTCGAAACGAAGAACAAATGATACGTCAACTCCTTCGGAGCATGGATAGTATGTGAACGACGGGCGATCCGTCCTTGATCTCTGTTGGTCGCGGAATCGTCTTGTATGGTACGACTTTTCATGCTGCGCCCCACGTATCACATCCCGAATTCGTTGACGAAGGCAAGTGCTTATATGTTGCCTGTAAGGATGGCGTGAGTGATCGCTGTCGCTGATGAGCTTCACTAACGATAGAAATGATTGATGGTCTGCTGACCGCGCATATAATCTGCTGACTTTTTCATGAATGAGTTCGTGCACTGCGGGTGTAAATAAGGACCAGGGCATTCAAGCCAGTCAGTACTGGGACTGACACGGGTGCCATATCAGAGAGCATCGATCGAGAAATTGGCCTCGTCCGGGCGTGGATACGTACGAGCTGATATGTTGTGCTGTGAGATGGGTAAGTTTGTTTCGAAGTATACTCCGTACAAACACGGGAACGCAGACATGATTATTGTCAATTATCATATGAGATGAGTTTTCAAGGACATGCCTAGAGAGCGCTCAGATGCATCTGCCCCATTCGCACCAGGTTCTGCATCACCCATCGTTTCTCACTTCTTTCGCGCTATGTCCTCTCGAATGTTGAATATGCCTCACACCGGTGGTTCGATCATAATCAAGGTGGGTGAAAATGCGTGCTGGGTCAGCGCGTGTCTGCTGGTGTTCAAGGGTTAGTAGATTTGGAGCATATAATCGGAGGAGGACCAACGGGTGGGTATGATAGGGCAGATTTGCGCCAGTCAAAGTTGGTCTGAAATCACGTTGCTAGCCCACTGTTCTGCGAAACAACAATCAGATAGTGACGCCGAAGCATGGCTTCATGGAGATCTTACAAAAATGTCGAAACGAGATGAGAGAAACCGTCCTCAGAATCCTCGACTGATAGGTGGGGTATCTCAACTAGATACCGCGATAGCGATGTTATGCACACATAAAGGCGAGCGAGATAACAATGAAAGCGAGCGCCCATGGCACAGGGTGCCTGCGTGAGAGTGGATGGGCGTGCACGTGTATGCCAGGTGATAAAGGCGTGTTGTGAGTGAACGACAAGACATTCTCTTTGAACCTGACCCAGTATGTTTGACAAGTTGCGCTCAAGGAAGAGGAATGGTGAGTAGTACGTTGGCAAGATCATCGATGAAGGGCGCTGACGGGAGCAACAGAGCCGAGTAGGGCGGACAGCCCACTTCCCTTGGACGGTGGTCAGCAGGTGCAAACTAACGAAAGAGAGGTACAGACGGATCCTCAGGAATCGAATGGAAAAATCACCACCTCCAATGTCGCAACTGACGCGAATCCAATCGATATCGTTACTCAAGATGAGATATACTCAGTCGCTTTTCTTGCTGATGGAGAGCATGTCGTGGGCGGGGGATGGGAAAAGAAAATCCAACAATGGCGAGTGGAGGATGGCAAGGAGGTGGGGGAGCCAATGGACGCTAGGAGTGGTATTGGGAACCTGGCAGTCACACAAGATGGCAGGTGGATCGTGTGTGGGACGAGGAGTGGTCAAGTGATCGTCTGGGATTCGAAAACCCACAAAAAGGTGACACAATTTGAAGCACACGACAAGCTTTCGGTGCGTGCGGTGGACGTTTCAGCAGATGGGAAGAAAATCGCGACAGGATCACGTGACACGACGTTCAGTGTCTGGTCGTTTCCCGATGGCGAGCGACTTCTTGGCCCACTCAAACACGACAATATTGTGGCTGCAGTAAAGTTCTCTCCCGACGGACGACGCATCGCTACTGCCACATGGTGTCACGAGTCTGTTCGGGTCTACGATGGCAGCAACGTCCTCGTAGACTTTCAAATCAAAGTCAACTTCGGTTTGAACGGATCCCTCGCCTGGGCAAGCGACTCCAACCGCCTCTTTTCCTTGTCCAGAGACGGCGACATTCACTGTCTTGACGTGTCCACCAAGAAAACGCTGGCGAAATGGCGCATTCACAGCAACGACGAACCAAGGTGTATCGCATTGGCATGCAACGACACAGTTATCGCAGCCTCCGCTAATTCGTCGATCTCGCTCTGGGACACGAAGACTCATCAACAAATCGGCACCGTCATCCACCACTCCCACTACATCCGGTCCATGGCCATCTCACCAAGCTTCGACATTGCGACCGCTGGAGACAAGGCAATCACGCTGCGGAATATTTATGACATCCTTCCCTCACCTTACCGCGACAATGTGAGTAACGCTACTCTTATAAGATCACGTCCTTATTAATTTGTCCTTGATTGCTCCAGGTGCGCTTGGAGCAAATCCGGTGCTTGAAGGTTAAAAACAACGATCTCGAAGACACGGTCCAGTCCCTACGCGCACGGGACTCCCGCCAAAGTACGCTGATTAACTATATGACTCTGCTGCGCTGATATTCGTTTCCACCAGAGGAGGATATAGCGACTCTCGAGAAAGCTGTTCAAGAACTCCGCACCCAGCTTGCTACTTCCAACGAAGAAAAGACAGGCCTCAATGAGATAATCAAGTTCCTTCGGGCACAAAACGAATCGTCAAGTGCGTTCTCTCCGCCTTCAAACCCACGTCGTTAACAGTTTATTAGATCGCAAAATCACTCATCTCGATGAATCGGACAAGGAACTTCGCAGCGTGCTTGTAACATCTCAAGGATCGGCCGATCGATTGACCCAGACCATCAGGGCACTACGCGCTGACGTTGATCCTCCCGAAAAGAGCCCAGGTGCGTTGTGTACCATCCCGACCGACGGTTCTCTGACTTGTCTTCAGTATTTATTGCGCAAAAAATAAATAAGCTGGAGCTTACCATTCAGGAAATCGGTAACAAAGTCGCCACATGCAAATGTGCACTCAGTGTATACGACAATAAGCATGAGTGTGAGACATTGTACGCCGACGGTCGCATATATGATGCTGCGCACCATATTGTGAACGTCATGACCGAGGATCTGGGGCGTAACGAACTAGTCATCGATTGGCTGAAAGGTGAGCTTGTGCGTCTTGTCCTAGAATAGTATATTCAATCTCTACCCTCAGAATTCACGCACCGATGTGTATCAAGGCTCCAGGACATCGGAGACGAGGCGTCAAGTGCCCAAAAACGCGACGAGGCTCTTTCAGCTTACTCCACCGTCTTGTTGCTCACTCCCTCGCCTCCGGAAGCCGTGCTGATGGGATGGGCCAGAATGGTGCTCATTCGTCGCTCAGCGAGTGAGGCATTGGGTACCGTAAAAAAGGTATGGTTGATTTGGTCTTTGAAAAATGCATAATAGTTATTGTTTCATTCAGTTCAAACTTCCCATGTTTCGTGTTTATCTGGCGGTCTGTGATGTTCTCGAAGGCGACGATCGTCTTATGGAGGCGGTCGAATGTTTCCAAACGATGAACCGTGAGCTCTCAGAGGAGACAAGCACCCTCGACGAGCGACGGCAACAGGAACTCGGTGAGTAATCCCATATGCCACTCGGAGACTAATAAGACGATCTCTCCAGATTTTCGACAACGTTGTAGCGGAAAACTGGAAAAAGAGGGTGATGCAGCAATGGATGCAAAGAACCATGATGCGGCCATCGGATCCTACTCGATCGCACTCTCACTTCACCCAACGAACATCAGCGACATCATACTGAAATGCTGCAAGGCGCGAGTAGGATTTTTGCAGGATGAACTCATAAATGCCACTCAGGTATAAATTTATCCGCGCGGCATCCCGAGTTGACGGCGCTGACTGCACAATCAGATCACTGAACGCGACCCATCGAACTACGAGGGGTACAAAAGGAAACACGCGGTATCACACAGCCTAGGGCGTTACAAGGAAGCATTCGACGCATTCGAGACCATGCTGTCGAGGATGGAGAATTCGCCTGACCCACAAGTACAGCGCGAGTCGTTCTCATCCATGTTGCGCAGACGACGCGGGCTGATTTTATGTCGACAGACATGCGGGATAGATATCTCGACTCGACTCCACTCATTCGCCAGGTCGTCGAGCAGACCATCCAAGACATACCCCGAGTACTGATTAACATCACCACTGGTCGTCTACACGACAAGGCCATGCAAGCTGCGGCTTTTGAACAAGTCCCCATATTCAACGAATTGCGGTCTTTCATGACAGTCAGCGATCGGCTCGACCGTGCACGCATGCAGAGGGAGGTGGAGAAGTTTTATGAATATGTGATGTTCTCGCACAGGTGGCAGCCACCCGAGCCATCGTTCCAAATGGTTGAGAATAGTGTTATCTACGGACTACCCACTTCCCCCACGATCGACAAACTCATCAACTTCTGCAAGCTCGTGCAGTCTCGCAGGTTCCTGTGGGCGTGGAGCGACGCGTGCTGTGTTAACCAGAGCGACAAAGGAGTTCAGCAGGAATCAGTTGTTGCCATGTTCCAGTGGTATCGTCGTGCGGCACTGACAATCGTTCATCTTCTCGGGGTTCTCTCGATATCCCAGAAGCCAGGGTCTCTGTGGAAGAGTATCTGGAACACTCGTGGATGGACATACCAAGAGTACGTGGCGTCGAGGGTCGTGCAATTCTATACGGAAGATTGGAAGCCATACCTTGGTCTGGAGATATTCAATCACAAGGAATCACCTATTATCCTCGCAGAAATGGAACAGGCAACCAGGTTTGCTACTCACGCCCTGGCAACGCTTCAGCCAGGGCTGACGAGGGTGCGCGAGAAGCTCTACCTCGCTTCGAAGCGCCAAACAACGCGGAAGGAAGACGTCGCATACTGTCTGTTCGGTATCTTTGATGTCACACTCCCGGTCATATATGGCGAGGGCACGCGAGCAGTCCGTCGTCTTCTGGAGTACATCTTGACCCAATCGGGTAACGTCACACTTCTCTCCTGGACTAAGGCTGGAAACTCGAGTAGTAGTGCCAATAGCTACCTCCCTGCCGACCTCGCTGTCTACGACCAGATCGAGCCCCCTCACGTTCCGCAGCCGATCGAGACCGCCGAGATGGACGGGATGATCATGGCATTGCAGTCATCCTTGCCCGACCCCTTGCTCGCCGTTCATTTTTACGAGCTGCTGCACGACCTTCCCCCTCTTTCGATCATCACTGGTCGACTCCGCCTTCCTGGATTTGTTTTCTCCCTGACATCCCTCACCGCTATCACAGCGGAGCCCGGATCCGAGTCGATCGTTTATGTTTATCATGCGGCTGCGTCCGTCCTCGGCGACGTACGCATTGAGACCAACGACGACTTGGTCGGAATGCACGGTTTGGTCCTCATCCACCCTTGGATCAGTCCCCTTCTGGACAGTGATTTTTCCGGCGGGGCTGCTCGGTTTGATCTAGCCATGCGTGCATTACGGCTGATCGTTCGACTGAATCAGCCGTTCGGTGCACTGTTGCTTGCTTCGGAGGGGCGCGCGCTGTATAAACGTGTCGCGACGGACAGTTTCATCAATGTTCAGATTCGGGCGGAGACACCGTTGGAAGAGTTGATGGACAGCGTGCGGATAGTCGACGTTCAATAGTCCTGCGTTGTCGGTTTTTTGGATATCGGGAGACGAACTCGGTTGTATTCACCTCTCTAGACGAGGATGTAGTATCTCATTTTCGGAGCTAGCTATCAGCGAAGTGACTGGCCTAAAATCATGACAATCCCGAACACGCGCGGTGGGTCGATGAACGTGTCACTATGTAGCAAAGTTGTGCAACTCGAAGGACCTCTCAAGGCCTCCTCTCGTGAACGTACTGACAGTGTTTTGTAAGGTTCTTGTCAGCTGACTCCTTCCGGTTGGCTCGGTACGTGGTCCTGCTCACCACCACCACAGTTGAGCGCAAGGTACTGGACTAATCACCCCAAGGAAGCAGCGCTCTCACTGATGATATGATGGAGGATGTTGTCTGGCCAAGCTGTCTGGGTCTCAGACTCATCCCTGAGTAGACGAACTTGAACAGCTGTCTTGACTTGAATCAGTCAACGCACCCAAGTAGCAGTGTACCCAAGCCTTTGAAACGCGGGACTCACAGTGGACGTTGTCTTCATTCCGGAAAACCACGTGAGACCATTTTGTTATTCGGCTGCCACAATTCATCGACTCTATGGCATTTGACAAGTTCATGAAGGCTGCTCACTCGCAGTGCATGTTGTCATTTTCACCTGCAGCGACTCCCCTGACATCCAGACCAGACGTGTCACTCCCCCTCCTCGTTCTGTTTGCGCCCGAGTCGCCTCGTTGGCTAGTGAGGAAGGGGCACGAAAAGGAAGCACTGGAAACTCTTGCCTATTACCAATACATCAATCCCGGGCGAGCGGACAAGATGATCTGACGCATTCGACCATCTAGCTCGTGTACGTCTGCTGGCTCGCATTCGAGTTCGTTTTTTGTTGGTTCTTCGTCGTGGAGACGAAGAACCGGACGCTCGAAGAGACTGCAGCATTGTTCGATGGCGAAGATGCCATCCACATCATCACCCACCAGGCACATGAAAAAGGCAAAGATTTGACTCCCGAAAACGGGAGTACAGGCATCTGAGAGTGCATAAATACCTTTGGATGGAATCGGCTTCAACACTGCTGTTGTGCCGTGTAGATGGACTGTATCATTTACTACTGTTCTCACACAGATAGCAGCTGGGTCCGAGACCGCCCATCATCCTTTGATTCCTTTCCCAAAGGTAACTCCCCCAAGTCAGCACCCCCCACTGCATCACGGGAACGTGTAACAGCTCTATCTAATCTCGGTTGAAGTCTTCCAGATGGTTTTACAAAGATCACCTTGTTGCGACTCGGAGAGCACACCGAGGAGATGAAAGATCGTGAGTGCTGCGCGACAAGTACCACGGAAGCATGATAACGGCATATTCTTACAAACTCTTCTGATTGACGCCCATGTCATTCCATGTCCGCCGGAAACAGCGAGACTGGACAAGCTTGCAGAAATTGTTGAGCTTGTAGATTGTGGGCACTGGGGGAGGGTGGAGTGGAGGTGCCAACAGGCTGCGCTCCCAATTCAGCAACCTTAAATATTACTTTCAAAACGGAAACAGTGAACCGTCTGAAAGGGAATTTGAATGAGCGTGGTTTTTCGACAACCAGCTTATCAGCAGAATATCATCCCTGGTCGTGAATGTCGGCATCGAGTCGAGATACAACCGACACGACCATCAATCTGTTTCTTTGGGCCGCACCTAGTCCGCCTGCGTCATCCAGGCTGCAACAAGTCCTTGAATTAGGTTCCGACATCTTAAGCTTCTTGAGCCCGGTAGTATGCCTTAACAATCTGAGTTTGATTCCAACTGCTGATAGCTGATAGGGTGTTCTTTCGGTACTATGATGCGGCACTTGTTGAGCAGCGACCCGACTGTAACATCACAAAAATTGATAAATCATAATAATCCCATGTATATCTATTATATTATGCTCCGGAGCTGCACAGCCCGTCCACCCCACGTGCTTTTTCCTCCGTTCCGGCTCCGTGCTGTGCTAGGGGGTGGAGCTGGCTCGGCACTGTTCGGCACTCCTATTGCAGTGCACAGACTGCAGTGCCCCGCTCGCTCGCCGAAACGTGGAGTGCATGCTCATGCGTACTATCGGTGCGACACTACTGCTGCGTGGTGTCGCGCAGTGGCTCCGAGCTCCGCTACGATGGGACAGTGTGGCCACTGGCGCTACTCCTTACGGCGCTGCACCGTGTGGCTGTTCTCATAGTACTCGCCGTTGAAATGCTTTTCCCTTTGTAGCACGCGCTCGACGGCACCCAGGGCCCTCTGATCATTTCTTCTTGAACTCACACTACTACTTTTTTTTCCACTTCTACCTTGCCTTTCCTTCTTCGATGCTGAGTGCCTGTAATGTGGAATTTTTGGGGATACGGTACTAACGGACGTGCGTTTCGACTTTATGTCTCTTTCAAAACCGTCCGAAGGTTCTGCTTGTTAGTCTATATATTCACCCATCATTTGTATGTTTACATTGGCATCGGACGCAGCGTATCATATGATCTCCTTAGATCTAACAAATCATCTCGTCGTTTCGGGCCTCGTTTTCGCGCCGTTTGTATTCGTTCGGTTTCTTGTGTCGTGTACTTATAGCCTTCGGCGAGTTTTCGCTTATCTCAGCGCCTCGTTTTTCCTAAATCCAATTTGGGCTTCGTGTACCGTGCCACATGAAGCTCGTGTCTGGCTCTTTACCCTTTATCCTTCGGGGGCGCTGAGGACAATTAGCTTAGATCTAACAACAATATACAAAGGTATCCCCGTCATCATGACATATTGAGCGTGCAACAAGGTCTACTGGTCAGAAAATCATGGATTATCCACCCACTTGAGGAACACCAGATTCCCGGACGGCGTGAAGAACACCACCTGCCCGTTCTGGTACGCGAAGAACAAATTTTTGCTGCGTGGCCGCGCAGACGGTGGAATCCATATCACCTGCCGATCACCCTTCACAAGCCATCCATCCTTCCGGACCCGATAAGATGTCTTCAACAGATCATCTCTGGCCTCTTCCGGATCGGATTGGGAGACGAGGTGCGGGAGCGTCTTCTTGTCCGGCTCCCCATCCGCATCCGTGGCAACCTCCTTGTGTGAGCAAAGCGCACACCGCGTCATGCCCACGTCGTCCACGTCGAACGGGACGGCCCACTCAGAGACGATCCCGCCTTCGCCCCTCGACGTAAGCTGGGTTAGATCGCCCGAAAACCGGACAACGTATGCCTTCTTGATCGTGGCTTCTTCGCCCGTCACAACTTCATGCGATGTAGACGTCGACGGGGACCACAAACAGAGCGAGCCGTCTTCGCGCCCGATCGCGACCCTCTCTGCGCCACCGGACATGACCATGTACGAGAGCGCTGTGACGGACGACGTCGAAGCCTCAAACTTGGCCTTGCAGTCCCCGCTTTCACGGTCCCAGATGCGGACGACCCCCGATTGGGACCCGCCGATGAGCATCTGCGCATTGCCCGAGAAATTGATCACCTTGATGGGCGAGTCCGAATCGGATCCTCCTATGCTCGTTCGCTGCTTAATTGCTAGCCGGAATACCTCTACTTGGCCGGGCCCGAGCCCATATGCTGCCCATTTGCCGTCACCGGACGGGATGAATGAATGGATCTTCTTCGTCCGGTGAACTTCATGCGCTGTTCGCCCGTCGCACCATCAAGGATGCGTAGAGTGCTCTTGTCGTCGTTGAATAAGCTCGAGATGACACATAAAATGATGCTCCCATCTGGAGAGAACTTGAAACGAATGTCGCCATCCTCGCGCATCGACCAGGTACCATTGAGCCGCACTGTCGATGATGAACCGCGTGCCGGTGAGAGAGGGAATTATGTCGCATGCCATAGGCAGCAGGTGGGATTTGATCTCAATCTCCCTTTCCTCCCAGGTTTTCCCCGGAACGGTGAGGTCAAGAATATAGAACGCGCCGTAAGTGTCTGAGGTTGCAGCCCAGATTCCATCGGGTGATATTGCCACCGCAGTTGCCTCCCCAGTTGTATTCAGAGGCAGACCAGTGGTTGTGGTTGGGCAGTACTAGTGATCCAGCGTATACGGCGCCTTGGCGTGTGAATACAAATGCAGGAGAATCGGTCGCGTACAGTCGTCAGGTCCGGGGTAGTCGACTCATCGGCCTCCGACTGGTGGATCGCATATCTAAGTGCGGGTGGTGGTACTCCCCACCCCATCATCTTGGCTTACCACGCAGGGGCACGCTTCAACGCCGTTCTGAGCACTCGTTCCAAATCCCAGATCGTATCTGACGTGTTGCGTAAATCAAGGTTCCACGACAGCATTGCCTCGTCGCAGGCAGTGATGAGAAACTTGTCTTCGTCGAAGAAGTGGACAGATCGTATCCCCGTGTGATGTTTGGAGATCGTTTTTGTGCATTTCCCCGAGCCGACGTCCCACATCTTAATCGTCTTGTCTTCCGATCCTGATGCAGCGATCTTCCCGTCCCTCGACACAGCAAGGCAGTTTACCACCTTCCGACGTCCCATCATCCCACGAATCGCCTTCCCCGTCGATATATCCCAAACAATGATCAGATTGTCTTCCGCTCCTGATAATAACCGCAAGGAGTCATTGGAAAATACCAACGCCGTCACAGGCTTTTCGTGCTTAGCCTGGTAGTACAACGACTGTGCGGTCTCGACCGACCAAACGCAGATGGTGTGGTCGCGCGAACCAGATGCCAACAAGGCACTGTTGTCTGATAACTCGAGGCACGTGATCTTTTCGGCGTGGCAACCATCTTGCTGCATATGCTTCCGACCGACCTTTGGGTCCCATATCGCAACTGTGCCACCTTCGAACGCAGCGGACAAGAAGAAACCTGATGGAGAGAAGCGGACGAGGAACGATGTCGACGAGTGATCTCCCAAGGTTGCGACGTTGCCTCCTGTGATTGTGTTCCATACCTGGACACCCATATTCGCACCGGCTGTGGCGACCAAATTACCATCCGGAGAGAACGCTATGGAGTGCATGGAATTAGCAGATCAAGACCCCTTCGGACGGCCGCCCGATATTCAACCAGATCTGAATGAGTGAGCAGCGTGCCAAACGACAGGTGCTTGAACGTCCTGTAGATGGCACTTTCTTTGGAAACAACAGAAAGTAATGTGAGGTAGGCATGCAGTGCACAGTCGGAGATGTAGTCCATGTAAAGTACCACGAGACGCTCCGCTTCTTCTATCAGCCTCAATTGGTCTTTCGGAGCTTCGGGCAATGTCTGTAAATAAATCTCAGCTCGGACGAGAGGTGAAGACAGGAAGGCAAACCTTCAACCATCTGATGCACTGGCGAAGCATCACCACAGCGTTCTCGGGCTCGCTAAGGAGGCTGAGTGCCTCTATCCAGCAAAGCAACACCGTAGTGCCGAATGTCTTGAGCGCACCTAGCAGCGCCTCGTTGGCACCCCCATCATTCGGGAGCTGCGCGAGATGGTGAGACCAGAACCGACATGCGTACAGCAGAGTCTCGTCGAATACTGCCGTTGGGCGTTCAGCAAGATCCGGAACCTCGCGATTCGCCTTGGCAGGGTCTCCAATCCCACACATGGCGGCGCGTGGGGTGAGTGAGGGGGAGAAAGAGGGAGAGGGCGGCCACCGTCGTACCACCTCGTCGTGTTAAGTTATCGTCGTCGTGTGGGTAAGCCGGCAGCGTAGACGAGGTCTGCCGTCTGGTGGGTGAGGGTGGGAGAGGGAGAGAGAGAGGTGGGCCTACCTCGTCACGTTCGACGTTGACGTCGCATCGTTGACGTTGTCGCGGTCATCACGTCGTGGTCTGTCAGCACGCCGTGTCGTTGTGTCGTCACGTCGAGGGGGCATGTGGCAAGCCTGCAGAACAGAACGTAATGTGCAGATATCCTGCCATAGTCAGAAACCTAATCAAAAGATTGGTCAACATCTTTAACAGTCGTAGATTTGAAGGATACCCGGGCCAGATTAAGTTGTAGTCAGTCGTTGTGATCGAGTCACGCGGCACAAAGCGGCAGCCGAGAAAAAGCTGAGATGCGCGTGACAGTCACGAAACGCCTTTGACAAGCGACCAAACCCGCGGCTCGCCATGTCAGAAAATGACAATCCACAGTCCCCCCGCCCCGACGATCACTCCAAGAAAGAACCGGAGAAACAGAAAGAACCACCAGAGGAACTTCCACCAGCCAAGGAAGCTCACTCGGATTCGAGTGATCGGCAAATCAGTACTGCAAATCTGGATCACTATGCGATACCCAGTACTATGTTACGGTTCTTTTCGTCTAACACAGTCTAATCACTTTTAGAATTTTTCGCGGACGTCATCTTAAACGATGCTCACCCGTGGGCAAAAATTGCTGGGTATTGTTCTAATGCCTTGTCAAGCGATATCGCAATCAACGCCATCTCCCTCGAATATCTCGCTTCGGAGGGTCTATGCATCGGCCCTGATATCATTCGGAACAGACTCTACGATGCGATCAGCAAACATCGCGCAATCGGATTGCAAGGTAATACTGTCACGCTCACCTCTATGTTGTATATCGTTTCGATACTGATGGGCCATGCCATATCTATAGTACCCGATGACATCGACGGAGAAACTGGACAGGTCGTCGCCAAAGGGGTAAGTAGTTCTACTTCAAAACCACCAAACATCTATTTACGAGTGAATGGAAGCTTCGAGGAGTCTCGATAGCATATCTCTGCATGGTCCGTTTATCCACCATCAAATTGTTGTGTCTACCAGACCCCATCGTTTCCGAGAGCAAATTCTACCGCATCTTCGCTGCACTGCAACCTGGGATTCACGTCGACCGTTATCACCTGGATGACGTCGTTCAGTCTACGACGTGGGATCCCCGTTTCGGCTACCGATTCTGGCATGAATGGCATATCCCGGGCCGGGATTACATCACCTGGTTCCACGACTCCGCCACACGCCACATCTTGTGGCACGCGATCAAGAACTCTGCAGGAGAGTTATTTATCACCCCACAAGAACTCGGCCTACATCCAGCTCACCAGGGTGACATTATGCTCTTCAATGCTGGCGCTTCACACGTTGTGAACAAAATTTCTTTTGTTCTCGCTTGGGTAAGTTTTTCTCAAAGCTAGTCTTCATTAGGAATTTGCTTATGTATATTTTGTCCCAGCTTGTTGTCCAGATGCGGATGTTGGTCGAGACGCATCGCGACAACTATAGACTCGGAAGCTTTGTACCTCTGCCCCTCCTCCGACCGTCTGACATTGCGCGCATCGCACACGAACGTTCGTTGATTGCAGGTTTTTTCAACTGGATCTGGTTACATCAGGATGGCTATGAAGGCAGGTGGGCTGCATTCGAGCAGTGGATTCTGTTGAATCCAGTATAGCCGGTGATTGAATAGTGTTCACGTGATTCTGTACTACCGATAAGTTCTTGATTTTCGCTCAAGTGCCGTCGAATTGTTTCTTCAAATTGGTGTACTCTGGTCTCTAAGTAGCCCAACTACTGTACATAGATGGTCGGACTGTGGTGCAGTGAGGCACGAGAGAAGCCACGGTGTTGAAGATCTTCGGACAAGCGACACTCGCCTCCACCACATCGCTTATCCGCCTTGCTTTCTCCCTCGTTCTCCCCTCCTCTTCTCGGCGTTTGAACATGGCCTTCGAGAAAAATGATTACAAGAACTCTTCCGAAGGCTCCTTGAAAGACCGTTCAAATACGAAGGGTTTCCTACCTTGCATCAGGCAATTAACGGTCACTTATTGTCACTTACACGGCAAAAAGTCCTAACCCTAATCCTGACATTTGTCGGAATTTCCTGAAAATATATCACATTATGCCACATAAGACCAAGGAAGGAGGTCTCGGCGGGGTTTCATCACATGCCAAGCTAATCCTTGTGCCCTGTCACACGCGTGACCGCAGACGCCAGAGGTCAACTTGAGGTATGGCTGAGGTTCCGTGTATGGTGAAATGATGCCAGTCAGCCTGAGAGCATCTCTTCACTGGCAAAACCTCTGTTCAGCATTTTTGTCTTGAGGTCATTACATGGTTTGGTGTGATGCACATACAGGGCTATCTTGAGGGTGGAGGATCCATGTCCGTGCCCCCCATCAACGAATGCTCGAGCATCACTGGCAATGACTACCTGGACATAGTAATTTGTCCTCAGTAACTTGACTCGGTCACTCGGAGACTTAGCAATATTTTCGGCAGCTTCGCCATACCAAGGTGGTCGGCAACGACCGAAGGACCGACCAAGGACCGAATTTGGTCCCACGTGACTCGGACCAAAGGTCCGAGTCACGTGACGCGCGCTCACCCCAAGCGCAACCCTAAGCTAGGGTTTATCGCTCGGTGGGCGGGTGAGGCGGGCTGCGCGCATCGAGCGATCGCTGGGCGCTGGCGAGGGGAGCGGGAGGTCGACAGCACGTGTATTATTTCGTATGTACAACATGGAATGGGAAATTTAAACGACCGGGAAACAAAAGGGAAAAATGACAAGAGGAATCTTGAACCGTATACGCGTATGTAATACCAGTAATGGAAAAAGGAGAGGTGAAACGAGTAAACTGGACGGGCGAGCTGAAATGAGAATACTCGATACGAAACGTGACCGAAGACAAGAGCGATAATGAACAAAGGGGGAGGCAAAACGAGAACAATTAAAAGTTAAAACCAGACACCGGGCGGCTCGGAGATGAAATGAGAACGCTCGAGACGAGACCAATCTGATTTCACCGTGACTAGTACTGGTAGGCCGGGTGGCGAGGGGAAAAACGAAGGAAGAAAACTGAAGAAAACTGAAGAAAAGAAAAGAAAAGATAGATACCATTTCCATGGCCACAATTTTGAGCCCGTCGTCAATCCGTCTCCTCAAGATAGGCAAGCTGGAGGTACTTGACACCATCTTGAGTGTGGTAGTAAGAATCGGGCATGCTCGGGTCCTCAGAAAACTCTTTGAAGAGGCGGAATAAGACCCGGCCACTGTCCGTTCGGAAGGTGCGCGACTTGATCAGATTTGTGAAGGCTTCGTCTTCCATGGCAGTGAAAGCGTTCGGGAGGTCCATGACAGCGCGCTCAACAATATGCTTGAGGGTGTCGAGGAAGACAACCGGATGGAATGTCCGGCCGTCCAAGAAGAGTCCTTCAAGTTGAGGCTGTGGCCATGGGGGCAGCTCCTCGATCTTGGACGTTTGTTTGACGCCATCCGCACAGAAGCCGTGGCGGTGATTGATCGAGGAACCCTCCCGACCAGGGTACATAGTCGTGTGGGCCAGGTGTGGCAGCGTGAGCACATCGGCGGCTTTCGCGTCTGGAGATGACAAGATACGTGAGTTAAACGTGTTACCACGTCAGCATCTTTGCGCGAGCTTGAGATCCGAGTCAAGTCGACCCGGACTCGGACCAGTGCCTTGTGGAGCGGTGTAACACTTACCTAGCACTCGAGAAGCATCTCATTCAGGTGGTACTATTGTCATGGCACGCCGATATTGATAGTATCGCTGAGGGGATGACGCGTGCTGATTACATGTGGCAGTGTGTCAAGGACTCGGCGGTTGTTACTACACACCGGGGGTTGTGGCAACTTGTGGGTGGGTGAGACGGGGACGTGAAGCGTTGTGGGTGGACCAGGGAGTTGGTGTCAGAGTTTGTGAACATCTGGGCATCGGGAGCTCGAACGCGCTCACGGTAATCCCTTGGGTCACTGCTCCGGATTCCGAATAACCACCCCTTGGGAGGTTGCCGGCTTCGCTGGCTCCCACTACCACCTTAGAATGACCAAATTTCCATATTTTCGAGGCAAACACACACGTGATCACAACACGTGATGTGCGTGAATGTTTGAATTTGTTGTTGATGTTGGTTTGGAATTGGCCTTCATTAATATTGCTCGCAGACGATCAACTCGTCAAGCAAGCACGTTCGAGCACCCCACCCATAATCAAATTGTCATCATCTCATCCGGAGATAACTGCCAAATAAGGTGCTGTTTACAAGCAATCTCGAGCCTGAGGTGCCCGTCAATGCCATCAGCATCAGCTTGAGTGGAGTGCATTTGGTGAGGCGTCTTCAATGTCGTCTGTGGGGCTATATTTTGATGCACACCAAGCCCAGATATCGAATTGGATGCTGATTTGATCCCACAGTGCAAACCATTCGCGTTCGGGATTGAAGTGCTGTGCGTCCGAGTCCATACTTGCTTGCTTGCGTGTGGCTTGAGTCGCTTGCGCTTGACTGACGTTCTTTTTTGTTCTTTTGTGTTGGACAGCTTTCTAGCAGACCTACCACCAAACGCTGCTTGCAAGTGGACACACATAAGTTCCCTGGTACTATCTCAAGCCCGCGTCTCCTGGGTTCCGAGTCGAGCAAAGACTCATTTATATTACTACTCTCGTTTCATCCATACACATTGGACTTCATATACTGTAATTCTAATTGAGTATTCCACAATATACTTTTTTCAAGATACCTCAGTTACATGGAGTCTCCGAGTCAGTACTTCAATTAATGCCATCGCTGTGCACCGGATTATTTATCCATTTGTCTGGGATGCGTTTAGACTTGTGTGACCACTCAATATCCACTGTGGCACGTGAACCGAGCCTCGAGTCTGACCTCAACCTGACCCTTGGGCGCTTACATGTCGTTCCACTGGCTTCCATGGCACAGCACGCGATTTAAGGCAGATGACTAGTTACCGTTATTCATAGTGTTAACTAGCTACATGTGGTAATACGAGTCGGAGCTTGTGTTAAAAATGGTCAGGCTGACACGGGTCTATGCATAAATGAGGTATAAGTCGGAATTTCCCCAACCAGCGACAGCCAACCACTTGTTGAACCTTCTCCTCGCTAAGGGTCTATTAGACCCTTAGTATAAATAGCCGTGTAGATCATACTTACCACTTATTGTCTCCTTATCGGAGCTTTTGTTGCTTGCCGAGCCGTAAGTCAATATAAGCTCTATTTCAACGTAAGCGTAAGTGTAACCGACGTTCTCAACGCAGGCTGCCGAGAAAGTCATTGGCAAGTCCGTAACAAGTTGAGTACAAGTAAGCTACAAGTACATATTATGAATACCATTTTTTGTGTAAAGGACACGCAGCGGCACCCATATCAACGGCAACCCAAACCCGCCGTGATACCCCCGTGGGCCGTGGCAATGAGGGCGGTGTTACGGTGTTGTCCGAGTCGCGTCGTCGTCGTCCAGTCGCATTGTAGTCGACCTGCGGACGGGGAACATGTTTGCGGCGATGGGTAACACTACCCATATGAGGGTGACGGACTGGTACCCGATTGTAGCTGCGAACGGGTTGGTAGTGGGTGGAGGCGTTGACGTCGTGTCAGTCGACATGTCGTGGCGCCACGTCGCGTCGTTTGGTGATAGTGGTGAGGATGAGGACGAGGACGAGGACGCGGGTACTCACCATCTCATCATCGCCGTTGCAGCCCCGCGCCGTGGACGGGGTTTGTTCATCGACGCATGTCGTCGTGGGTCGTCGTCGTCGTCGGATGGGGATGGAGACGAGGACGTGGTGGAGGTTGAGGGGACGGGACGAGGAAGAGGGCGGGGAGTTGCTGTCGCGCCGTGCCGGTTGACACAGCGTGATGGCGTCGTTGTCGTTCTTCGGCCGCGGTTCCGTGTGGGCAAGGGAGAGGGAGAGAACGAGGGCGGTCGTCGTCATCGTGTCGTGGTGGCTGCGACG
>JBBPPE010000256.1:0-19651 GCA_038091835.1 Leccinum ochraceum
GTAAGTGCAATGTTTTGGCATGTGTAACAGGAGACACACTCGTCGTGGTGATTCCGTAGATCCTGCACCTCTGTCTTCGCCACAAATATCTTTTACCGCTAGCAGCAATAACCACGAGACGGCACAACTCGTCTTGGACGCGGTCGTATCTCTTCTCCGCATCTCGTCCGTGTATATGAAGTTTGCCGAAACGCTGCCGGTTGCACGCGTTGTGTTGCTATGGCTCGGATCTGAACCATCTCCCTCTCTCGCTTGTCAGGTCCTCGCGATCATTGGGATCGGTTTGAACACCTCTTCTTCCTTTGGGAAGAACTTTGAGCTGGCCAGCGGTTGGCTTACGTTACGGAAGGTGCTGCCGTCTATTTGGAACGATTCCATTCACGAGGCTGCTCTTGATTTACTGTTACACCCTGGGCAAGATAGTGGAACAGTTCCAAAGGCTATCAAGTGTCCCCAGATACTTTTTGTGATCCTGCTAGCACTACGCCAAGGATTGTTGGCATATTCGGACAGCCAGATACAAGGTAAGTTTCACATCAATGGCATGGATTGATGGACCCACTTCGACGCAGGGCCATCGAGACTTGTGGTTGAGCGAATCCTGGACGACCTGATGAATCTTCATAATTCACACGCCTCGTTTCGTCAATTGTTCAAATCACAGAATTTGACGGAGATACTCGTTGACTGTCTCTCGTCTTCCCCTGGGGACGATTCAAAGGTGTCCATACAGGTAACGAATCTCGGGTTGTCGGTAGGAATGGGAAATCACGCATCGCCGGCCCAGAAGCAGCAGGTAATCGAATGTATGGTGTCGTGTTCGGGAGGCGTCTCATGTGGTTGTCCATCTAGATTTTGGACCTCACCAAGTCTGGGTCTCAACGAGCGAAGCCTGTCGTGACGCCTTCGCCTAGTAGACTCGCAAGTGTTCAAGAGGATTCGCTCCGCAAGAGTACCAGTCGGATGGATGAATGGAGGAACGCGATCGTTATTTCTGAGCGCGAACGCTATCGGAAGACGGTCATCGACACGTGAGACAATGTTTAATTTTATGTGCTACGTGATTTATGGTCGATCGCAGGCGGGAGCGTCGACGTCGTATGGCCATGATTAGCGAAGGCGTCTTGGGTGGATGCTCTGAACGCGACGTGTGGTGTCACATCGGACCTGAACGGACGTGGAGACTGGACGAAACGGAGGGTCCACATCGGACGCGGTGAGTCGTGCCCTTCAGGTTCCCTCGATGTTCGTTGAACGTGGGGTCTTAGGAACAAGTTGGAGCCATTTGCAGAGCCGGCTGATGTGGTGCATCAGACAGAAGCCGGTAGCACGATGAACGACGACAAAGACGTTGACATGTCGTCCACGTTGCAACCTGACGGCTCGATCAAGTTCAAGGACGACGCAGAAGCGTTCTTGGACGTTGCTAGTAATTCGCTGATGGACGAGATCGCGGAAGACAAGCATCGGAGGGTCAGACACGAACTCGAGCCGGGGGACGTCATCGAATCCGTGAGCACAATATGTCGCGTGTCAGGGGTGGATGCCTATCGTGCGCACACGTCCACTTTCGTTTCGTGGACTTTTTTGGTATCTGACGTTGTGGATCGTGCCCAGCCGGGTTGCTCATTTTCGGGCATACTCATCTGTACATGTTGGACGGCCTGATCGAGAACGACGTCGGCGAACTGATTGACGCGGCCGACGCGCCAAAGGGCATGTTCTTCGTTGCGGGGAGTACGTCGCACTTGCGAAGCCCCCAGAGGGCACGGCGGTGGTGAGTTGCGAGTTGCAGAGATCCTTGTATGCGCGTGGTTATGTTCATGGGCATATAGGCCACTCGAGCAAATCGCAGGGTTTTCAGACAAGTCCTTTCTGTTTCGAGACGTCGCGTGAGTTTTTTCTGTGCCATATCGGATATCAGGCTTAATGCAAGGGAAACCAGTCTGGAAATATTCCTCAAGGACAGTCGAACCTTGTTGGCCATCTTTTCTGATGGCGCCCACCGGCAAACCGTTTCACAAAAGCTGGAGGTCATCATCGCGCGGCATTCGACCCAAGAGCACATGTCGACGCTGGGGCTCGTATTGCGAGAGATGAGCATAGCTATACCAAAGGGCAAGGAAAGAGCGGGGCAGACTGCACCCCACAAGGCGTTGGCAACGGCCCAACGACAATGGCAAAACAGGGAGATCAGCAACGTGGGTGGACCGATCGTCTTTGGGTTCTTGGGTTGAGCTAATGGGTTCGTCAGTACACGTATCTGAGCATCTTGAACCAACTTTCTGGACGTACGCCGAGCGATGCGACGCAATACCCGATCTTTCGTGCGTTTTCGATACCTTTTTTTTTACATATGGCTGACCACCATTTGGCAGCCTGGGTGCTGAAGGATTATACTTCGGAAGTTTTGGATCTGTCTTTGCCTGATTCGTTTCGAGAGTACGTCGTCTTTCATCCTTTTATATTTTTTGTGAGTAACGTGATTCTTGTTTGCAGTCTGACGAAACCAATGGGCGCTCTGACTCCAGAACGCTGCGAGATCGCTCGGAGTCGGTACGAAAACTTGGAGAGCGTCGAGGAGAAGCCGTTCCACTACGGTACCCATTTCAGCTCGTGCGGCATCATTCAAGATATGTTGTATCATCAGCTGATGAGTGCTCAATGACAGGTCCATGATCGTTTGCCACTTTTTGATTCGGATGGCCCCGTATACGAGCATGTTCAAGACGCTACAGGTATGTCGCTCGACGCTGCGTCGTAACAAGGTCTACTCAACTTATCTTTCTTATACAGGGCGGGGACTGGGACCTTCCAGATCGACTGTTTATGTGGGTTGGTTGCGTTCATCCCGTATGCGTCGCTGACCATCCGTGTGTGCAGTGACATCGGAAGGGCGTACTCGTCTGCTTCTCAGGACGTCAGAGGTGACGTTCGAGAGCTCATTCCCGAGTTTTTTACGTGTCCAGAGTAAGTTCAGTATAGAGAACACTAATACTCGTCTTATGCGCCTGCTAGATTCCTCGAAAACCTATCCAATCTCGACTTTGGTGCTTCGACGACCACGGGGGAGAAAATCCATGACGTGAAGTTACCTCCTTGGGCAAAGGAAGATGCACTCCTGTTCGTACACATGCATCGTCAGGTGTGTATCGCGTATCGTGTTCGTTTCACACGCCGTCCTTTGATCGCTCATGTTTTGCCCTTTAACAGGCTTTGGAAAGTCGCTACGTGAGCGAGAACATCCCAGCGTGGATCGACCTCATATGGGGCTGCAAACAACGTGACATCGATTCCCTCAATGTGTTTCATCCTCTCAGCTACGAAGGAGCGATAGGCGAGGCGAGTTTTAGAACTTGGAGAACTGCCATCCTGACCCTATTTTGCAGACCTGGACAACATTACTGACGCTCTCGAACGAGAAGCGACGGTCGGGATTATCCACAACTGTGAACGCTCTTGATTCTGTGTTCGATTTTTGATGCGGACTTACGCCATGATTAGTTGGACAGACGCCGCGAAAGCTCTTTTCGTCGCCTCATCCGGCGAGGAATCTGCAGGGTATACTTAGTCTTCCTGTGCAATCCTCTCGAGGCGTACCAGAAGATGCATTGGCGTTGACCAGGGATCCTCGTCCACTGAAGGGTATGGCGAGAGACTGGGCTCATTATGATGTCATGTGCTCACAGGCTCATAGTAGTACTCGATGGACCTGTAGCGCGCGTGGTGAAGGATGGGAATGGCAAAGTGATCCCCTTTCCCGACGGTTTGCTCTCTCCCCCATCACGACCTGATGAACAAGTACGATGGGGAAAGGATGGCACTCTCCGGATGCTTCATCACGGCACGGTAAGTGTTGAACTATTTCCTATTTTCGAGGATGACGAACATTGTTTTGTTTCAGGTCGTACAAACCATCGAAGCCACGTCTCCTACTTGTGCCGCGTTTGCAGACCGAGATACACTCGTGACTGGATCTGACGATTCCTTGGTGCGCGTCTGGCGCCTGGTGCATGCTTTCCCGTCTACGTCGCCGTTCCTGGGTTCGACCAGCGCCAAGATGCGGAAAGGACAAGAACCCTCGCTGACGCTCGTCCATCTCCTCCGTAAACACGGTGCTCCTATAACCTGTCTTGGCGTATCCAGGGCATGGTCAGTAGCGATCAGCGGCAGCTTGGATGGGAGTGCCATCTTGTGGGATCTCAACAGAGGTCTATACGTCCGATCAATTTGGCATGTTGGCGGAGATACTCCGATCGTTGATGCAGCCGTTCATGTAGTCGCGATCAACGAATCCACGGTGCGTACACATTTGAAACGCAACGTCGTCCCCGCCCGTCTCACCATCATGATGGTGATCTAGGGTTACATCGCAACGTGTTCGACCCATGCTTTGTGGCTACACACCATCAACGGACGACCGATCGCGAGGTTGGATCTTGTCGGGTCGCCTCGTGTGACGTCTATCGCCT
This sequence comes from Leccinum ochraceum, assembly GCA_038091835.1. Classification (NCBI taxonomy): domain Eukaryota; kingdom Fungi; phylum Basidiomycota; class Agaricomycetes; order Boletales; family Boletaceae; genus Leccinum; species Leccinum ochraceum. The sequence goes on from JBBPPE010000256.1 coordinate 4,473, forward strand.
TTCACGAACGGGATTACGCTCATCTGGGGATTCTCGCGGTGGGTGGTGCAGACGGTTCCGTTGCGCTGTATACGTGGAATGCCGAAGACACGCCCAAGGGTGCTCGCGCTCGATGGGGCTTCCTCAAGGTGCGTGACTTGGAAGCGGAGAGGGGCGTTTCTCCGTCTGTCACGTCGCTCGACTTTATTGGGTGAGTTTTTTTTTCCTTCTTCTTGCTTGGACCTTTTTGGCTGAGAAATCCTTAGCGAGACGCTGTGGGTTGGGGATTCGTCAGGCAATGTGGCCCGGTGGATCGTTTCTGATTAATGCCGCCGGCTCGTGTTCGAGCGAGCTCCTTTCCGATGTTGTTAGTTGGTGATGTATTAAGGACACTTTTCTGCAGATCCGGATAGATAATCACATATGCATGTTCTTCCTGTCATTTGTACACGAACTCAGACTCGTATTGAATGACCCCAGTGACTACCTGTTAAAATAAATGTTATGTCTGGTGTTTGGGCCAAGTGGATCAATCCTTTGATTTCTGTGTAAAACTGATTTTGGCAAGTTGATCCTTATCGCGATCAACTACAAGTGAGTATTTTTAGCTTACATAAGCCAGGCGTCTGAGTTCACAGGCGGCGACGCGCGCTACCACGGCACGACGAACTGATGCATGTCTTTAGCGTGGGCAGAGCGGAAGGAACTCCTCAGCTCGTTACTGCAGGCTTGCGGGGAAGACGAAGAGGGTATTTCCCTTGACCGTATTCTGCACGGTCAGAATACTATTGGAAAGACTTGTGAGTCCTTCCTAACAACTCGGCAATTCGATCGATTACGCTTCTCGATTGGCAAACGCAGCAAAAACCATCAAAATCGATTCACTGCGGTTCTCAGACAAAGATCTGGTTTCACTCGGTACCTTGGATCATGGCCAGTTTGGTGTCGTTCGTCCTACCGCTCGCCTTCCTGTCCTGCCTACTGAGCTCGAGCACTAGATTGATTTGGTCAACTGTGTTTTTGACGGACGCGTCTATGTTCGCAAGTCGATAGAAAGGGCGTTCGCGATCAGATGCCGTGAGGTAATTCAGACTAATTATCAAGTCGTGTCAATGCGGACGATTCAAACTTGAACAGCAATGCTCCCCAAAAATTGAGCGTGATGTCCTATTGCTTGCCAAGCGCACAAACGCCACGTGGGCGCCTCATCTTTTGTCTGCATTCCAGACTTCCACACACCTTAACCTCGTGATGGATTATGCGGACGGAGGCACGTTATGGGACGTGCTCGAGTCCAGTCCTCACGGAGGCAGAGTGTTGGAAGCTGATTTGGAATGGTGGGCTCCACAAGCTATATGCGCCATTCATTGGTGTCATTCTCAGGGATATGCGCATCGGTAGGCTCTCTCCATTGCGATGAGCTGAATTCTAATTGAACCACGGGAAAACAGTGACATCAAACCCCACAACTTCGTCCTGACTTCAAATTCTCATCTACGTTTAATCGATTTTGGTTCTGCAGCGCCACTATCTCCTCCGGAACCGGATGGAAGCCAGAATATTCCGCAACGTCATTCTCTGGTTCCATGTGGCACATGTGACTATATTTCCCCAGAAATTCTACAGGCACATGAGGATGCGCTTCTTGCATTAGAGTTCTCTGATCAGTACTCAAACTCTCCGGGTTCTGAGAAGCTGGCCAGCACGTGCGGTTTGGAGACAGATTGGTGGAGTCTTGGAGTCTTGCTTTATGAGCTAGTATACGGTGTAACGCCGTTTTTCGCTAACGATATCAGAACGACATACCTTAGGATTATGGACCATGAGGTTTGCATCTCGATGTTCATTACTGCTCCGTCGATCTCACGGCCCTGCAGACGAGCTTGCGGTTCAACAACTCTGTACCCGTCTCTGAATCCTGTCGAGATTTAATACGACGGCAAGTCTTTCTTCAAGATATTTCAGTGATGTAACTGACTTCTCGCAGACTTTTGACCTCTCGTGAACAAAGGCTTGGCCGTCGTAATGTTCTGGAGATAACGGAGCATCCTTTCTTCAAGTTAACATACTGGGCAAACGTGGGATCAGGTAACTTTGTCTACTCTATGATCCATACCCATTAGTAATTGCGGTCTCCAGATGATGCTCCACCAGAGCTTCACGTGCCACAGTTTACATACACAACGCCCGCTAACGATGATTCTTGTCGTACATCACCCGAACCCCAAGGTGAAAATACTTCACACCCTTTCCACTTTTCTGCGTTGTTCCAGTCGTCTGTGAGCACGTCCCCAGGCATGGCCACTCTACCCTCAACTCCTCGCCTCACCTCCTCATCTGGATCCCCAAAAAATGATGTTTCCTTTATCGGATTTTCTTGGGGGCCGACCAGAGACGCGTTCCTAGCATCAGATGGAAACAGGGATCAGAGAGCACCAGAAGTTTTGAAAACTCCCCGCCCATTGCTTCTTGACCGGTCTAACCCCTATCCGCCATGTGGACGAAGCGAGATGCCGTCTAACCCCCTGAACACCTTTACGACGCCGGTTCGTCCGCAAAACGTGACTCTCCATCATACACTCCCACGTAGGAGTTCTACGGGTCGCACACCGGTGCGCCGCGCAGTTTCCGATAGGGAAGCCATGAGGCAGCTCGTGGATTGCATTGGGATGAGTGCCAGAAAAAAGGTGCTTGCTAGTGGGCGCAAACCTCGGATACTCGATTCTGTCAATAGCCGAACGGCCGCCATCAAGAAAGAGCTCCGATTCGGGCCGCCACCTATCGCGATGGACATCAATAAAATGTCTGGGGACTTCCCACCTGTCCTTGTCTCACCGGAATCCGAGGCATCAGCATCGGATGGGCCTCCGAGTCCAAGTCCAAGCCCACGCCCTGGTTCGGCGATGTCGGTGCTGAGTCGTAGGAGTGCTACGCCGACAACCATGGCCTCTCGTTCTATCCGGTTTCCAAACCTACCATCATTGTCGTTACCTGGGATGTTCCGAGAAGAAGATCAGGATCAGGGCGAGGATTTGAATTGGAATAGAGATGGGGATGAAGAAGCATTGTCACAGCTTGAAAGTAGGCATGTAGAGCTGCTCTCTCAGGTGTACAGTTTGCAGACACAGATGGATCGGCTCAGGGGGCTTATCCAGCAATAACTTTTGCTCCTCATAGTTCATCATGAATGGGCGAGTATCCCGCACCCAGGGTATTAGGGTATTTGAAACAGGCACGTGGATCTTCTAGCTTTTCCGCCGATCTCATGCTTTGTTTTTTGGAATCGCACCACGTGTGAGTGAGAAACGGAAATGAGTTGTAAGATTGTTGGGGAACGCATGAATAGTAGTATTTGGCTTTCTCTGCCGACGATGATTTTCAGCCAACATGCACGCCGACACATCTTGAAATAGAGTACATATCATGTGGCCCATCTGACGCTGACCCTGCACGAGCGCCTACGAGTGCACACTGTTTGTAAGTAATTGTAATAATTATCTCGCTCTCACATATCAGATGCGAACCAAACATCCGGCGGAAAAGCTTGAGAACACCGTTGAATGCGGCAGACATCAGACGTGTAACAGATCTTGCGGCGCCGCGTTTGAATCGTCGATGGTCATCAGTTGATGGTTTCTTCTCATCTCTTTTCCGGCTTAGACTCGGTGGCTCTCTTGGACCTAGTACATACTATCAAAGTTACTAGACTTGGTATACTTATGCCATGTTGCCACATAGCATGACATACAGACCATATGTACATAACACAGAATTGGTTTGGGTTTCTCGTGAACCAACGCCACGCGTGCGAGTCGCCGCCGACGATTCTGGGTCCTCCGCCACGTCGCCCTCCAGCACCCACAGCTCAATCGGTCATCCACGGTTAGGCCGCAACCCCCACAGACTCCATCGAAGCTTGCGTGCTACCGTTGCTGTGAACAAACAGTGATGTAACAGATGGGCCATGCTGCATCCTCGGCGACCACCATAATCAGTTGCACAGTATTCAACATTTACTTTGCCCCGTCGTCCGAAATGACTTTCTTCCGCTTAGACTTGGAACGTAGACCTTAATGAAAGTGCGTATGTGGCGCCACTGCCTTGAACAACGAGACATGGGCGGATACACGAGTGCCCACAATGCCGGGTCGTCGGCCGCCCATCTGGTCACTGCCTTCCGCGTCATTCTTGGCACCTAGTCGGTTCAGACTTACGGACTCTGTCAAAGTATGACAGTCTGACAAACATAGATACTTATGGCTCGGTGGTCGTTCTAGTAGAATCCGAAAAGCCGGTGATGCGGTACGGGCGATACGTCGCGGAGTAGGTTACATATCTCAAACTTGTGCCAAACTTTATTTTTTCCCAAACGCAGCATCCATCCTCGGCTATCGTTGCTTTTCCGTACTTCGAAGACCTTCGATCGCTACGTCCAGAATTAGGACCCAGATGGCCGTATATTTAATCACCATGGTTTTGGAGAACCTGGGTATTCTGCAAGTAGCCCTCCTCGACGATTTCACGACCCCGCAATGACTGGATTCACTTACTCGCAGAGCGTCGAACACTGCGTTCGCGTTCTATACCTGTATATGAAGACCGACTTCCTTACGGTTATAATCCCAACGGTACACACCACCCTACTCATCATTGCTCGAGGCTGGTATTGACGATGAGCTTCAGACCTTTTTCGCCGCCGCAGCGGCCCCGCTCTGCGACATCACACGTCTCCCCGGCGTTGTATTTTGGATTTGGTTGCACATGCTTCAGTTCAATGTAGCGAACCAGCTGGTTGACCCAGAGGAAGACGGGAAGAACAAATCTTGGCGTCCGATTCCTGCTGGTCTCATCAGCATCCGGGACGCTACCATCTTTCGCTGGCTCATCACCCCGATATGCTTGTGGCTTTCGGCTTCGTACGGCACCTACGTGCTCGTTGTCAGCGTCGTCCTCGCTTCGCTGATACTTTGGTACAACGAATTGCATGGTCACGAACACTGGCTCTCAAAGAACGTCATGACTGCGTTAGGCTATGGACTGTTCGAGCTGGGTGGAACTCTCGTTGCTGGTATGTCAACTTCCGGTCTGTTTTTTTCTTCCATCATTTACGATCGGACTTTAGGATGCGATAGATCCACCATAGAGCCAGTTGCTCTGATGGCCATCGTTATGAGCATGGTGATATTTGCTACGACACTACACTGCCAAGACTTCAAAGACGAAGAGGGTGACCGACTCATAGGGAGGAAGACGCTTCCGATCGTATTTCCGTGCCTTTCCCGAGCCTCGGTGATGGTCGGGTTACCCCTCTGGTCTGTCTGCTTGGCGCGTCTGTGGAATGTCGATATGGTATCCAGTGCGGCGTTTGTCGCATATGCTGGTTTGGTGGGCCTGAGATTTATGATGCTGAAGAACGCCCAGGCGGACCGGAAGTCGTGCCAACTGTATAGTGTAAGCCATTTAACCTGTCGGACATATCCTCCATACAGCCTTACTGATGACGAACCCACAGCTGTGGTTCTCCCTTGCCCATCTACTGCCGGGGTATTGGCGTGTCTTCCATGGCACCGGTGCATGTCTTTCTCCTCTATAGTTTTCTTTTTTTTGTTGGGATACGGTGTACTATCTGCTAGTGTCTGCGGGACGGGCACCTTCACGACCTTGCTCACGACCCTCCACGCCAAGTGATTCGTGAACTCATCAAATTGTACAATGTTGTATTACAGTACGCGGATTTGCATCTCTCTTCTTTCTGTTTTCTTGTCTCGGCGGTATTCATACATTCTCCGGTATCCGTTCACATACACATGCACTAGCTATGGTGTGATTTGTTGTACCATTGGAAGCACTGTAATACTAGTGTACACACCCACACAAGCCATTGTTAACGACCACTGTCATTTCCGGTATGTGGGACCAGGGTTAACGTTAGGGTCGCACCGTGCGCAGCAATGTATCACATGTACAAATCGCACCCGAGGAAGTGCGCTGGAAAATCTAATCCTTGTGGCCTGTGGGCCACATGAGCGCCGACGTGGCCAAAAACAACATCGGACGGCCGCGGGACGTTCGGCATATGACGGTAGGCTTGGCGGCCAACTTTTGTCACGGTCTGGGCGCTATCTGTTCCCTCGCATTCCCCGCATCATTAATAGTACGAGCGGGTACAGTCAGGGCTAGGACCATCCGATCTCACTCCGACCACGAGGCCTTACACGAGGCTTGACGTTTTGTGCCACGCGCCTGTGGCAGAACTGTCAGCGTAACAACAAGTTCGAACTCTCGGCGCTCGTCTTCTGAAAAGGTGTGTCAAATAGATTACTTGATTATTCGTGCTGCTAATCGGCCTGACGGTCGGTGGGCGTCTGGACCGTCAACTGGCTTCGAAGTTCGGAGGGCCAATCCAGTCGGTTACTAGCTAAGCATATCATGTCATTCTAACCCCTTCTCCTTCCCCTTCGCGAGGGGTGAAGTAACTAGACGTCAGGAGCCTCAGGGCAGGCGGTGCCGTGAATCTGCTCAGCTCAGTGATATGCAGGTACGCGCTTCACTTCAATCCGCGGCGACTCGCAACAGGCTTCGTCATTTCGCTTCAAGTCTATTGCAATCTTTGTTCTCTCAGAACGATTCCCGAACTTCTTGGGTGGTCGTTAGATACAAGAATATCAATCAGCTGTACAACGAGCCTGCACGTCCCAAAACAGACAAGGGTAGTGTTCCTAAACGATCTCCTCATTGTCCACAGCTTGAAAGGCGGCGTCGCGCACACACACACACACCGGTCATTAACTCTTTGCCACCCCTGGGTGATTGCTGTGATGATGAAGTACACAAAGTCTTATCTTCTCAGAAGCCCGCTCGATTGATTAGGGATAGTAACGGGGTATCTATGTCTTACAGGTAACATAATCGTCCGATGAGTCCAGGACCGCCAGGGTACCACACACTCTGCGCAAATGCCCCGTCGGTTGCTTTTATCCGTTACCCAAAAGGTTCAAAGGGCGCCACTCTCTGTGGCCACGTGCAAGCCAGTGCGGCTCCGAAGTTGCACATGGGCACCTTTTGAAACGCCACGATCGTCGCATTCTGTGTGTCGAGGCCCGTGAAACGACAGTATAGTAGATCGCCCGTCGTTGTCTTTCGACAGAGGTGGAATTCTCGCTTGGGGGTCAGGTACGAGGCTTGGTAGCGATAAATCCGGCAACGAAAAACGTCAAGAAAAATGTCAACAACCTTCTTTCGCCTATTGACTGCAATGTTAAGCACATGCCGCAACTTGCCTGTGTGCGGCATGAATACATGCGAGACGGCCCATGTGCATTGATTGATAGATGGTGGCGCTCCCTATACTTTATTCCCCTATGGCACGTATACTTTCCCCCCATTTGAATAGGTATTGGTATTTTTTTGGCCATTTGAAACTTTGAGCTTGGCTGAAAGACCGTATCTCGTGTGCGTCGACTTTATTTAGGCGCTGCTATTATGTACATCATGACGTACTAGCGCTGATCCGGGTTAGCTCAGGGCCTCCCCTTTTTCTGAAAAAAAAAAAGCGGACGAACAAGGAACAGCGCGATTTTTGTTCCCCTCTTGACTGCTCCCAATCACCGATTGATACAGGTTGGGGTCGAGTAGTAACGTTACACACAGTGGTCCGGCCCGGCCCGGGGTCAAATCCAGTGCCCACCAGTCACGTTGATGTTTTGTCCACTGGAACTCCCGAAAGCAAACGTCTTTCTGGACTGGGATTGTAAGGCATGTCGAGTCGGAGAAAGTCGGATAGTGATGATCTTACAAAAGGACTGTTCCGCTTTCCTGCTGAAAAAATCGATTGTAGCAAGGGAGGAGGAACGATCACATGGTCGCCCACGAAGATGTCGTCATTGACAATGTTCTTTTTTTCCTTGGCGTCCGATTCAGAGGTGGCCCATATATTTTCATTTCTTCCATCGCAGCCGCGCCCACGACAATTTCACTATGTGGGGAAAGTCGTCCATGCGGACGTCTGCCTTCTAACCTTTTACGATATGTACTGTCAATTTGTGACACAGTGGGCTTCTGAGACACACAACAGGCAGGGGTACCTATAATTGAGTTTAAAAGATTAGCAATAGTGTATTATTAGTACAACTGTTCAGACCTTCAGTACACTGCAGGATTGGCAAGGAAAAGTTTTTCTATTCACTTCAAATGTAATGTAGGACCATATGTGTGATGGTAAATCTATCCTGCTTGTTGAAAGGGATGTTGTGCTATAGCAATTTTTTAACTTTTTCCAAGGCAATATTGCTTGAAAAATGTATGTGTTATCTAAACTATAACACCGTGTTATAGTTTAAATGCCATATCAAGTAAAAGTCTAACTGGCTACTGGCTGAACTGGAACAGAATAGGTGAACGAAAGGAAAACTATTCATTCCACAAATCTCAATGATATGGTGTCAGTATATTAAAAATATAAGCACAAGGAAAAATTAAAATACATTATCCCTCGACTGGGATAGAATATACAATGAAGTGGCACTCCGTCACGGTCACACATCACCCCCAAACAGGTGGTGATAGAGTATATTCAATTCAATTTTCAGATACAAGCATAACGAGCTAAATAACGAATACGACAGCGGGACGAGAGTGGGACGAGAGTCTTTCGACGATTCTCCGTGAAGGGAGACGAGGGGGACTTACCCTTACCACCCACTCTGAAAAAAATGTGATTTGTCATTAGCATCCTCCCCAAATTCATCTGCCCGACTAAGGGCAACCAGCAGCGCGGCCACAATCTCTCAATGCGGTGAAATGAACCGTGCCCACCTCCCTTTGATGAATACGCAATAAATTCGGAGGTTGACGCGTTGAAGGGCGAGGTAACGCTCTACAAGCGGATAACACTGTAGGTAAGCGTCGCCAACATCGTGGGAAGCGAGTACCGTGTCCCGGCCTGGTAAGACGATGAAAAACTCTTGCATGAGGTGGATATCACATACCTGGACAAGATCGCCTGCCGAATACGAATACAAAGTCGCCTGGGTCGTCTGCATTCAAGAATCTCTCTGGCTTGAATTTCTCTGCATCTGGATATGTATGATTACCAACCGTTTGCAAAGACGGTTGCCTCTAACAAAATATTCACTATGTCAAGAAGTGAATACAAGAATACGCAGCGGAATCATACCTTTCGGGATATATAGTGACCATGTAAACATCGCTAGACGTGGCCGCGTGCGGAATGCCTTCATGAGTTCATGTCTATGTAAATAGAGCCCTTGCTTCCGAGCACGAGCACGTACACAAGGGTACAACGGGCCTCCATCTCAACGTCTCTCGCATGATGGCTTCCACGAACGGTAAGCTTTATCTGATTTCCCTGGCGAATAATAAGCAACAAGACTTTTGTCACGTGTGAAGTCAAAGTTTACCTTGCGCTCCAAAACTTCTATGACGTCCCGCAGCGGAATGGGCCTGGCACTGCTATGAAATGGAGTGAGTTCGAATAACACAACGAAGTAGTGGGGTGGATGCTTACACCCGTTGAAGTTCCAATGGCCATGGTTAAACCACCAGGGAACATATCCCCAGGTTTGCGGAGGAGGATGGGAAGGTCCAGATCCAGGTAACGATGGGCGTGCTTGGATCGACATGCCAACATGTTCTGTATGCATTTAAAGTAACGATTGGTTAGTTATGTGCGTCGCGCTTGAGGCAAGAATAGAAGTAAAACCAGAAGGACGGTTATATGCGTGCATACAAGGAGATAGGCCGTGAAAAACGCTCATAGATACCTTTGGAATGCACGTTTGTAGGCGCAGGTTGTGTTGACTGCGACTCCGAGTGATGTTGAGATGGATCCACGATGGATATGGCTGTCTGGCAGGGTTCCTGACCGGGCATGGATGATGGCGAGGTTTCTGTTGCGCGATGTGTCAAGGATAGATCTGTGAGATGCAATGGATTTGGACATAACAGGGAGCACTCACGAGAAGAGGAGGCGCGAATTTCATGGAGTAGTTCATCGACAGTAGACTGGATCGAGGCCAGGCTCTCAAAGAGCGTCTTTGTCGGGGTCGTTTGAGGGTCGGTGTTGCCTGCAGTCGCGCCACCACCGCGTCGCCGCCTTGCGCGAGCCTTAGATTTCGCATCGGCGGGGACACCGATCACGTCCTCCAACTGAGAGAAAGCCATGTATGTCGTGTTTTGTGCTTTGCGCAGAGCATCGAGCTGGACAAGGACATCGCCGACATCGGACTTGAAGCCACCGAGGTCCTCCTGGAACGCGGCGAACTGGGACTGGAGGGTGCTCAAGGACGTGATCATGATGATGGGCTGGATCACGGGTGCTGTGAGCGGTGGAGGATGCGGGTCGGACAAGGGGAAGGGACTGGGGCGGATGATGATGGAGGACCATCGGTGCCGAGTTGATGGAAAGTGGGCGAACTCGTCCTCGACCTCACCAATGACCCAAGCAAGGACAGTCTCTCCATACGCTCTGAGGTAATCTTGGGAAACGGTGCATTAGGTTGCGCACCATTTCCAAGCTTCTCTTGTGGGTCCTGAACACGTCAGCGGGAGCGCATATTGGTGTAGGTCTTCTCGGAGGACTGCGACTCATTGCCCGCGTAAGAACCCTGGACGAATGAATTGGACGCCCGCTCGGAGCGACGTTCGTCGAGGTCCACAGATATTCGATCCAACCACAGGGGGGTCGGGGTCAACGGCACGCGGAGCCACAAGATCGTCGCTTTGGTCCGCACCGCGTCCTTGACGCCGTTCGTTGAGACCCTCCTCGACGACCCCACGCAGGGCTTCGATTTCACCCGCCAGCCTCTCTACTTCGGTCCTGAGCTGGTTGATTTCTTGTGCCTTCTCTGTCAAGGAGAGCGCATCCGATTCTCGCAATCTACGAAGTTCCTCGAGCATCTGCTGTTGACAGGATAAATCGGACGTGACACGGGTGAGGTGGGACCTCAGCGTTGTGATAAGTGCTTCTAGCGCTAAGAGGCATCAACAAGAGGCGCTCAACATAGTTTGATTTACGATCACCTTTCTTCTCTTGCACAACTTCAAAATATTTGGACGCGTAGGGATCCACGTCTTTGTGCCTTCTTTCCTTGCCCTTTGGGCGAGACATAGATGGACCAGGTATTGGGATGCCGGCATCAATGGACGAAGAGGACTGATGTGGGGGCGATGAGGTGGTATATGGAAGATAGGACTTTGTTCTTAGGACGGTGAATAATGTGTCTATAAATGAAGGGCCCTCTGGAGCAGGTGAGCGGTGAAAAGGTGTTCAATGGGCGCATACCTTTCTCGAGAAATTCTTCGAGCTGTGTTGTGAGTTCCTTGCGCATTTCTGGCTTGGGGAGGTTGTGCTTGAGGAGGGCGAGGACATATTCGGCGAGGGCTGTTGGTTGTGCGTCGCATCTGGATTGAATTGTGAGTGGGTGAATGAGTAGTGTAAAGGTAGTAAATTACACTGGACCGAGGGTGCGAACGATGCGAACGAGCCAAGGCTTGAGATGTGATGAAGTTGTCGTGGAAGGACTTGCGAATCGGGATACTATTGATCGACCGACGACTGCAACGAGAAAGAAACGATTAATGTCGAGAACGGGTCAGAGATGCAAAGAACGGATACCTAAGCTTCTTCACACGCTTCCGCACAGTTGCGGAGTATGTTCAGCGAGAAAGAGAGAGGCAGGATGGATGCGAACTGGCGACATTTGGTAATAAATAGTCACGGTGATGGGCGACACAAGCGTCACATGATGATGATGAGATATATATGGTATGATCCGAGGATATACATGACGCGAACTTGATCTCCGCATGATCTTTAGGATGATCTGGATATATTCGGTATAATATGGATGTATTTTACTTAATCTCCGCATGATCTTTAGCATGATCTGGAGTATTTGGTACGATCTTTGTATATTTGATGTGATATTTGGTACGATCCGGATACTAATCTGGTACACGTCGTACTGCAAATACTGCAGAGCAGGTAGCTCCAACGGTCACCCCTCGTGGAGGTTCGCGAATGGCGATACGCATCGGGTAGTATGATTACAAGGACCATCCATTACTAGAAAGGTTGAGCTCGACAAAGGAATCGTGAAAACTTGAAGGTTCGCTCACCAGCATCACTACGGCACACCTCGTAATTCTCAGTCTCTGCTTTTGGAACGGGATACAAAGCTTCAGAAGGTGGCAAGGAGTTCAGAACGGACGTACGAGGTCAGGTCAAGCATGTGAGAATTTGAGAGTCGAAGAGTCTGCTGATCAAGGTCGCTGGTGTGTTTGAGCACGAGTCTGGGGTGCGGGTATGCGCTGGGTACGAGCCGTAGCTCGTCCGTCATCCTCCCGTGGGTCGGTTTGGGTCGTCGAGCTCTGTGATGATGATCACGAGGAGGTGACCTCCGACGCTTCATCGGAGTCGGAGTCACGGATGTTCATGCCCATTTTGGGATGTTCACCGGCCTGATGATCATCGGAGTTTTGGTGATCATCGGATGCTCAGCGCTCATCGGTCCGTTCGTGCGCCTGTTCATACGAGCTCCTGAGAGACACGAGATATATACGATTCCGGGCCCTTGATTCGGATAGACGTCAAGATATGTGGTGCAGGCGCAAGTGTAAGTGGAATGTCGATACGGACACCGTTCATTGCGTGTTTGGAACCGAGGCTCACCCCAGTCCAGCGTGCCTCGGGTGTTTTTAGTATGTGCGATGTCGAAACGTTCCGATGAACGGACCCATCGACGGTTCGGTTGGCACATTCTGACGACGGTTCGGACCCGATCCTAAAGAGATGCATGGTCGTGCGATACAAATCGTGTCAACTTCAGAGTGCGTTTACAGTAACGAACTTGACACTATTAGCTGACCGCTCTCCGTCTCCATAGATTCTCCACCTCAGAACATCCTTGCATAAATCAAAGGGCCTGACAAGTCAACAACATGCTCGAGAATAGTAACAGACGGAAGTGAAGACATATACACTATGCACCAATGTACACATACAGAACACGCTGATCGAGCGGGATGCGTAGTGCGTTCATCGTCTTGTTCAAAAGCCGCGCGGGTATAATCCAAGCAACCCATCTCGTCCCCTTCATGTGTGCATAAAACATCGGCGCGATCTTGTTCGTCTCCGCATCGTCCACCGCCCACATCGTCCCAATAACCGATCGGAATCCGGCAAACTGCATCGCCGACGCTAGATGGATCACTTCGTCTGGACTCTGATCGTCCCCGACGGTGGTATGACAGGCAGACAGGTGTGCGAATTCAGCATTCTCCAACTCGAGTCCCCAAGATGTGTTTGACGTTGAAGCGGCCGTCGTGGAGAGCAAACGCCGAACCGAATAGGTCTTTTCGGTTTGCGAGACCGTGACATGCAAAATGAACCCACTCGTTCTGGACGAGCTCCCGAGAGACACGCGATATATTTGATTCCGGGCCCTCTATCCGGCTGAACGTGGCGGCACCTCCGATCCTCCGATCAACGATGTCAAGCTCGCTTCCTCTCATCGTATAAGTCAGGCCCGCCAACGATGATTTCATTGTAAAACAAAGTCCTCTCCTGACACGTGATAGCAAGGCCATGCTAAACGAGACGTCAGATCGGTCATTGAGAGGTCATCTAATCGTGCAGGAGGAATACATACCGTGACCTCCTGGAATCGCGTCGCATTGGGAAACCACGCGTTATGGATACCGCCAGAAGCGACGGCTTGGTTGAGATCGACATCCCCTCGTGGTGGGAGAAGTAGACGGACGGCGTTGAGGTGATAGAGTGACGTGGTGCGGGATGCATAAGAGTTGGTGCGGTAGGGACCATGTGGGGTGTGGAAGTATGGAGGAGTTGGGAACGGTCGCGAGGGATGGGAACGGTGAAGGACGAGTTAACATGGCCCCTACCCTGGGAGTGTCCACGCTGCGCTGAAACTGGCGAGGACGAGTGCTGCAAGGCAGACCCACGACATAGTGGAGGCAAGGGAAGAAGCGGTGCCTCTCGCTTGCGTCGTCGCTTGTTTGAAGATCTTGCACTGTGCTGTCCCACCGTGCACGACCGCGGCCTCCCTAAGTAAGTGAAGCTGTATTCGCTCCAAGCGGCCGGCACAGTCGTTTCCCGAGAGGTAGTTGGTGACCTTCTCCGATACGGCACTCTTCGTTTAGCTAGCTGCTGAGGACAATGATTGTGCCTCGACGTTGACATGCAGGCAGGGGTCTCGGAGGACCTACACAATGACCGTTTTAGCACGGACATACCAATACCAATGTATGCTTGGGAGAACACCTACATAATCGTAGGTTCCCAGTCGCCGTTGAGCGCTGAGATGGATGGACGCTTGGATCGGACTTGCGAATCGCGATACTGCTTGATCGACCGACGACTGCAACGAAAAAGAAACGATCAATGTCGAGAACGGGTCAGAGATGCAAAGAACGGATACCTCAGTTTCTTCACACGCTTCCGCTCAGTCGGAGTGCGTTCTTGACGACCTCGTGCGTGTCTTCATCATGATCCATTTGCTGGAGAGTCCATATCGTAAGTTACAATCTCAGGTTCCAAATAGCGCTTGGCGCATATGAGGTGCGATCGCTGGTTCCACGTACCGCAAGCATCTGAGCAATGATATCCTTTTCAGCGAGAAAGAGGGCGAGGGAGGATGACAGGCGTTTGGGTGTGGGATGCGGGATGCGAACTGGCGACATTTGGTAATAAATCTGCGTTGTTCTTTGTTGAAAAGCAGAAAAAAGGCACTCCGTCGAGTTGCCGTCGAGAGTGATCCTTGTAGAAGAGGGCGACGCGGTCTTCCCGTCGTAGCCTGTCGCTGTATCATATGATGAGCTATGTCGCAAACACCAAAATGTCTCTCACATGCGGATGATTTGACGACGTGCTGGCTTTGAGAAGACGACGAGGGCAACGGGGGCAACGGACACGGAGGAGGGCGCGGTGTGGCGTCTTTGGACTTGACGAAATTGTGTGCGAGTCCATGACACGTGACCTAGTTGGTCTCTCTCCCACTCCCACTTGGCACAGCGCGCGTGCCTCATCGACCCCGATCATCAACTCCCTCCTCCACCCCCTCCCCCTTCCTCGTGCCTCATCGACCCCGATCATCAACTCCCTCCTCCACCCCCTCCCCCTTCCTCCTTCCCTCTGCGTCTCCCACTCCCACTTGGCACAG